>AYEL01080259.1:0-36553 GCA_000484575.1 Olivierus martensii
CTTAAACTGTTAGTATTGTGGTTATTCATCGTGAAGTTGACCAATGGCTGGAATCTCACAAAGCAAGAACTAATTACCATACTGTACAATATTTTACATATAGTTAATACTTCGATTAGTGCGAGAAATTCGTGGGACCCATTATTCACACTAATTGAGGCCTACCTGTATTATTTTATAAAAAATTGGAACAGATCCAATTGAATTTGTATCAAAATAATTGATTCGTTATACGGCTTTTCGCTTTACGGCCAACTTTTCCGGTTTGTATCAAAATAATTGATTCGTTATACGGCTTTTCGCTTTACGGCCAACTTTTCTGGAACATATCTAGGCCGTAAAGCGAGGTATGGGTGTAGTAGGATGTAAGCACACCTAACATCATACCAAATTTCAAAGAATTCTGAAAAACTGTTTTCAAAATATTTAACTCTTTCCATACATTTTAGCCACCCTGTATATATATATATATAGTATTATATTATATTGTAATATGGAATAGAGACAGTTTTTGACTTTTGTAAATTCAATTTTCATATTTTGAATTTAAACTTTTGTATGGTAGAATAATCACTCTTAAGATTTGAGTATACTGCCAAGTATTAGGTTGATGCATAATTCCGTAGCATTTTAAGGGGTAGATTTGAGTATAGGTTTGTTAAGTTTGTTTGTTTAGTGTTTTATTTATGAAATTCAGTTAAAAATTTATATATATATATTTCGAATGGTTTATCCGAAAACACGTAAATAATTTTATTTAAATAATATGTAAAGCCGAATTTATTCGATTACATCATTCATCTTAGATATCATTTATATCTAGATGATTGTTCGATTAATTTATTAAATAGAAATGCAGATTAATATGCATAAAATTAGATTTTTTAATATCAAATAACTATCATCGAATATTTTAAAATAAAAATTTTACAAGGAAACATTTTTTAGTATAATAGCCTATGCATTCATTTTAAAAAAATTACCACATGTATGACGACGTTTAAAAATGGTTAATGGATGATGTAACACATTATTAAGAATCGATAACTAATGACGTAATAATTAACAGCAAAAAGTTGCTTATGTCTCTACTTTTTATGTCCGTAATAGTTGTACATTTCTTGCGAAAAATATATTTTTGAACGTTTCTTGGGGAAAATATTGCATTTTTATATATTTCTCGTCAAAAGTATTATTATTATTTATACGCTATATTTTTCAAGAAGAATATCGTATACAACACTTTTTTATAATTTATTTTTTACGAAAATCATTGTATTTATAGATAATTTTCTATACATTTGTCATTAATAAAATATTTCTGTGCATTTTTCTCAAAAAATGTGATAGTAATTTATTTTTAAAATTCTAACATTTTAATTAATGACATAAATATATATATATTTTTTACTTTACATTGTCTAAATAATATCAGTTCATCTGTTTTATTTCTTTACATGAATATACTGCAGATTTCTTGATTATTTTCATTTTGTTTTCTTTCATTAATTATGACCCTCTATTTATAGATAACATTATATTGTATGACATTTAAGAAATTTGCTCAAAGTCATTTTTAATATTAATAATTATTATTTACGGTTGATTCATTGTTTGCAATTGAAATGATATTTGTATTAATTTTTTATTATCTGATATTTTATATCTATAATTCATTGTTTTTGAATAGATTTGTTTAATATATACATATATATATATATATTATTTCGAATGGTTTATCCGAAAACACGTAAATAATTTTATTTAAATAATATGTAAAGCAAACATCGAAGAAAACTAATGAAAGTATCGTATTTTTACGATGATACTTTCATTAGTTTTCTTCGGTGTTTATCAAATTCAAACGAGTAAACAAACAAGAAATGCGATTTAATCGAGCTTATTGGGATTTAATTAAAATCTAATGTGTGGAAAATAATTTTTAAATTCCATTTATTTTATGAATCGAATGCGAAAACACTTCTTTATAATTCATAAATGGTTATCTCTGACTTCAATATTTTAAGAAAAATCTCTGCGGGTGTTTTTTTCTACTTAAAACCGATGAAATCGTTGTTGTACGATAAAAAAAAGTCTTTAAAATTTATTATTATACTATATACATACTCAGAAACGTGTCATAACATCTCAAAACTTTGTCAATTATATTGATTTTAGTCGGAAATGATTATTATATAAACACGTTGTATCAATTATCTCATTGTGAAGGAAGACAATTATAAACTTCATTCTATCGTTATACACTTTATTGAATATTTTCTACTATAGCTTAAATATCACTGTAATATAGATACTAATTATTAAAATGGGATATTATAACTTTCTTCTCTGTTAAGGAAGGAAAGTTAATAGATTTTTCAAAAATAACCTCAAAATATGGCAATTCTGAAAAGAAATAATCGCTTGTTTTCTCAAACTTTTTTTTATTTTGGAATGGTTTTAAAGTTAAGAGAATGTATAGAGTTTTCTTTTATATTGAACATTTTATATTTTGAAGTTAAGAGTTTCCTTTTATATTGAACATTATAAAATCTATTAATTAGTTCCATAGTTATTATAAGGAAATCTGAGAATGTTGAACGTCCACCATTTTTAAATGGATGAATATGTTGGATCAACTAATTTCATTTTAGGTTTGAAATTTAATATTCTGATCAACTCGCTAAATTTTATAAAAATATCAATAAATATTCCAATGTATTCAAACTTCTAAAAATGGTGGACATCAGAATATCTGAGAAGTTTGAATGTCTATCTTTTTTAAAGGGTTAAAACTAGTGTGATAAACGATGCAGTATCGAGAATACCTTTCATTGCTAGAGTATTACAACAAAATTTTATGAAAATCTATTAATTAGTTCAAAATTATTAGTGGAAAACACGCAGACAACGAAATACTGACAACCTAGCAGACAGATAGATGGACTATCTAAGTATTCCGTAGAAAAATGAAGCTTATGAGATCATCTTTTATCTCATGGTGATCTTATAATGTTCACTTTCTTGTAGAAAGTAGGCTAAAAAAAGAAGCATGTGAAATCCCATCTATCCATTATTGTGAGCAGCAAGCTATCTGTTCAAATCTGACATAAAAATTTTTGTTATATTTTAGAATTTATTTAATATTTTATGGCAATTATACGTTAATGCAAGAAAATTTTAAGAAATTTGCCATTTTGAAGGATCATTCACGTTCATAGAACCCATAAACGATTAAAGTGTTGGCAAGATCTCCGACAAAAGGATTAGTATTTTTACGAGTTAGCGTTACATCGCAACACAGTTTAGCCGTATATAAATTGCTAATAAAAATATCTGCTCGAGTAATAATTTTAAATTTACGTTTAATGCATTTTTATTAACATTTGCTCATATATAAATCAGCAAATACTAATAATCTCCCAATTAAAGTTCGTGTTGACCAAAACGTAAGAAGTTAGTAGTAAAGTAAGGAGAATAAACATATAATAAGTTAAAGCAAATTTACTCATTATTTAGTCCTTTGTCTTAAAATGGTTCCTCTGAATCTGTCCTAATGACCGAAGTAATATGTTCGTTAGAGAAAAGTCTCTCACTATCAACAATTGTTCCTCGTTACTTTCTGCTTGGTTGGAGAAGACGTCAATTAGAGAAAATGATATTTTTATTTTACCTACCCTTCTTATTTTCTTGCTCACAGCACTTAAAACGGACCAAAAATTTTTCGCAAAATTCTATTCATTCATTCATTACTCTTTCTGGTTTGTTTCTACTGATTAAATCGATTCTTAAATTTAACGAGTCGTCATAACAATTAGAGTACTTTAATGATGTGGATCCCGAAAGCTTAATATAGTAATCAACGCAAATTTTATTTTAATTTACTCATAAAATTTGCGAAAATTGCTTCAACAATTTATTATTATGATTGAATTTTTAACGCGAAAACTGATTACATTCTGCGATCGCCGATAATCGACTTGTATCGATTAATCCTACAATTCTTTTTTTTATCGTCATCGTTATTCGCTTAGATGTGAATAATGTAACAGGAAAAAAAGATTTTTATCACATTATTAATAATGGAAGAATATGATTGATTGCATATAAATCATCATCTGTAGAATGTTAACATAAAAAAAATGCATTTCTTACTGGAAACATCATACAGATCACACACACGCTTTTCTTACTGGAAACATTCGCGTTTCATTAGAAACCATTTTTGCAAACACGAACATTCTTACAATAATTTTTACATAACTTTGCAAAAAATAAATAAAAAAAAACCATAGAAATAAAAAAAAAGAAATGCTGACATTCCAAAAACGGATCCAACGTGATTAATCGAGTTGCAGATTTGTCCGACGTTATTAGATTGAAAGTGTTTTCAATTCAAAGCACAGAAGTTTGCATCCCTTGTGGTATTCAAGTTATCTTGTCATTCTTTCCAATATTCTTTAACTAATGAAGTTTCATTATTGTTATAACAATTCTTTTAAATTTAAGAAGCTTTTTGTGGATTACAAAAAAGAAAAAAAAAAAAAGAAATCAATGAAAGGAATAAAAAAAAAGGGAGGAGGGAAGAGAACCATTTTTATCGTGGGTCGCTTCGTTAACGTTATTACCAATTTCTACTTTAGCCAGATGCGCAATTACGTTATCTCTCCTATAGTAGTTCTTGTTAAAAATTTACAAGTATTTTCTCTCATGTAATAGTAGCAATAATAGTAATAAAATCAATTAAACTTGATAGGATTAACTGAAACGTTGTAAATATATTATTATCTTTGCATTAATTTATCGAGTGATTGATATTCAAAATTTGTGACATAAAGCGGTGATGAGTCTACTAATTAGTCTATATAAAATTAAATTTTAGATATAAACTTAATATAATAAACGTTATCCGAAGATTTAATTACTAACACACTTGAATGACAATCTGTAATACGTTAAAGTAGATATAAATAACGTGCCAGAGAGAGAGACTCTTGATAGTTAATTTGAATTTCTTATTGGTTTAAATTAGCCATTTTTAACTCACTTTACATATTTTTACACAGATTTAATTATTCTACTTTTGTTTATAGAAAATAAACAGTGTGTCTAAGTGAATTGTTTAACTTTAAAAATAATTTTTTCTTATAAGATTAATTTATGTAAGTTTAATCTTATATACTTTTTATTAGTTTTCTTATTATTTATTAAAGAATAACTACTGAAACAAAATTTATTTTTCTTTCTTTTCGTGTGTAAGGATTTTTTTTTTCTTTTATTAATGCCAATCATATTCCGTGTCGGCTCCAATTACGTAACAGTATATTTTATCATCAAAGGTAGCTAGATAAGAGGATATTGTTATACTCCCTTTAGTTAGAAACACTTGGAAATGATTCTAAGTAAAGGGTTTTTTTTTTCTTTTTTTCTTTTCTTCCAATTTTCCATTTATATCCGAGGTTTGGAAGAAGTTACAAATAGTTTTTCTTTGTTGTTAATTACTGAAGTAAGAGAAGGAAGAAAAAAAAAATAGTAGTAATAATAAAATAAAGAAGTAAAGATGAATGAAATAATATAAAATACCCGAGATTGAATATAAGAAAAGTTTTGTTCTAGCTATCTACTTCTCTTGTGCTGTATTTATTCTGATATTTCTATTTATTTTTAATTCATAGAGATAAATTTCATTTTGATGTTGTTTTTAAAATTAATTAACCAAAAAAAAAATAAACAACAGTTATTCGAATTTATTTTAATGAAAAAATAATAAATACATTCCAAAGTTAATGAAAAATGCAAATTAAATAAGCAGTATGTTGATGTAGCAGTGTATGGAATATTATCAAAATTTTATTAATTTTTTTTAGTTATCACAAAAATAATTATTTTAGAATCTTCAGTGATCTATTCCACATAGATTAAAATAAAATTGATATATATAAATCGAGTAAAATTTATTTTAATTAATGTTTAATAACGTAACGATATATAGAATTACGATACGATAGAGTAAAATAGAATTATATTTAAGTAGTAAATACAGTATAAATATATATGTAAATCTACGTAAACATGGCTTATTTTTGAATGGTTTATTCCGATAGAATTTTGAAAAAAAAAAATCTTCATAGACTGGATGCCAGTCTTTTCAAACTAAATATTGACTCCATAAGAATATTATAAACATTTTTTTAATATAGTAAAACGGAAGATTTTTCGGATTTAAATGGTAGAAAATCAATATTTGCAACGATAATTTTACTATTTTTGAAAAGTAATTATCTAATTCTGATGGGAATTATCAATGGAAAAATTGTCGTTATTGATAAAAAATATATAAAAATGAGAGTGAAAATTTACAATTTTATCGCTTTCAGGATAAGAAATCTTTTAAAAATATTTTTATTTTGGAATAATTTGTTTGTTTTTCATATATAATCATATAAAGCTATATATGAAATAGCATTTTTTTAATTTTATTTTATTAGAAATAATAATTTTTCTGTTAGTACCAGATATTGCCTCTTCTTAGAGCTAGAAAAATTATCTCTGAAAAAGTTATTAATTTTTGAGAGATTTTATTATGAAATCTGAATATAGACTTGTTGTTTTATTACGAAATTGCATAAAAATTTAGCGTATTTAACGTAAAACCATAATACTTAACTGCTGCAAAATAATACAAAACTTTTATGTTATTTAAACGTCAGATTTTTTTTATTTTTATTTTTCGCTTAAAATATGATGTTTAATATATTAACACACCAAAGAACATAAATATTTTATGCACTTAAATATTTTGTAAATTATGCTACTTTACTTCTTCCATTATCATCGTAAATAATCATTATAAACATAGTAAATCTTCCGTACCATGCGAATAAAAATATCGCTAAAATATAAAAAAGAAGCGATTTTTAAATTTCAAAATCTTTTTTTTTTTTCCACTAAATGATCTTCAATTCAGCTTTTGAAAAATTCATTTCGATATTTTTTATAATTTCAGAATACATTTAAAAAATTTTTTCATTGATCCGTGGTTTCATTGATTCTTAAAATCCCGAGTTTTATAAAAATCTGTATGGAAATTATTCTCAATGTCTACATTGGATTTAATGCCATTATTGCATCGTTTTCTCATATTATCAACGTTAAAATCGCATCATTATCATCCGAAAAATATGATATTTAAAGAGATTAATGACAATAAAATGCATACTTTTAAGATTTTAAAAGATTATATTCAAATTCTGTTGTCAAAGTAAGCAGATCATGAACTGTTTCCTTTCTGTATAGTCATTTAAAATATGAAATTATGTATATTATCAGAAGTAGAAGAATGGTAATTATTTAAAACTTTCTTCCTGAAGATTTTCGTTCGTAGTAGAAAGAATTTAAATTATTCATCTTGCGAATTATGTATCGATTCTTTTCATTCTTACAGAACAATTCCTAAACCTTAAGATTTATTATTATGCATTATTAACAAATTGCGAACTATATTGTTTTTGTTAACAGATTTATTACATTTAATAATGTCGTTAAGATCGGTTTATTCTCTGATTTTAATCATTAAATATTTAAAATTTTAATTAAAAAAGAAAAACTTGGAATTTTTTCTTCATCCAGCATCAACTCTACTCGAAATTGTTATATTTTGCTATTTTAAAGTGATTTTTTTATATAAAATTGTCGCAAAATATATTCTTCTGTAGCGATTGAACGATCATTTTATAAATTTTATCTGTTGTAATTTTTATTTAAATTCTTTCTCTGTAAGTACAAAATGGGCAAACTCTTTCTTTACCTTTTTACAATTTATTAAATTTAACTCGAATTTTTTTCCTTTTAAAAAAAATATATTTCGAAATATAATTATGAATAAAAAAAATCAGAATAATTTATATTCTGTAAAATATTTTTTAAAATATTTTCCCCCACGTAAAAAAAAAAATTGCATTTTTCTTTTCTTTTCGCTTTTTGTTCTTTTTAAAAATACAATTTTTTTCTTTTCTTCAGTTACACTTGCAATTAAGATTTTTTTTTTTTTTTTTTTTCTTTCTTTTTTTTAGTCTTTTAATTAAAACTTGAGCTCCTGATATTGATAAATTTTTCTATAAGACAAATTTAAAGAAAAAAAAGCACGTATTCTTAGTAAAAATTCTTTTAAAATTTATTTTTAAAACTCACGCGTCAAGTTATATTACTTATAAAACCCTGTTTTCCTGATCCAATTTAAACAGAGTAAAAAACAACTAGCTTTAAAATTAATTATTTATCTGCTAATTTTTACTTTAAATCTTTAATTTTTAAAAAAGAAAAATATTATTGGAATAATTCCAACAGTTATCTGGCATTACTGAGTTGAAAGCACTTTATTTTTCTAATGATAAGCTTAATCAGTGAAGTAATGTAATTTCAAACAAAAATGAACCAAAACTGAAAAATTATGTTTACAGTTGACCCAAAATAAGATAAAGTGTGAATATTAGAATAAATTCCATATAATTACTAGGATTATTTGCAAAATATTAGTTTTGTAACATCGCAAAAGCAATAAATGTCTAAATATTTCACGCTTTGTATTTATTGCAAGATGCATTTTCAGTTTTTTAAATTTTCAAAATTATTATAACAGGCAAAAAATTTATAATTTAATGAAATTTTCGTAAATCTATTTAATTTTATCATACGATTTTATAAGTAACAACTTTCCTTTGCAAATTAATTTTATTATTTTTCATACACTACCGATTTTTGTTTAATTTCGCCATTTTTGGCTTTCACGAAAACTCGACGAAATTACGAATTTTTTTTTTTTCTACTTATAAAAAATATTCTTCTTTCAGGTTACAGAAGCGAACTGTAGTGCAAAAATATGTAAATATAATTAGAAACATTATTTACTGTAATTAACGTTAAGAGAGATTCCATAAATGAAAAATAATAATAATAAAAAATTCAGTGGGCTTTTTTATTAACATAATAAAATGTTATCAGTTAAACTTTAATATCAAACCGAGCGAACTGAAATGTCAAATGAATCTGAAGGTTACTCAATCTCTGTCTATTTGGTTCAAATGGACAAAGTTGATAGTAGAGGGGATAATAGACAAGGTTGTATATAACTCTATATATCTCACTTGCCTACTCAATATTTTTTTTGCACTTGAAAGGCGACAGATATTTTGTTGACAGAATGGCGAATAATTTACAAAACATAATCAAGTTTATAAATAAAAATAAGCGCTAACCGAAACAACTGATGTTTATTTTCCGAATGACTGATGAAAATAATAGAGTGTGGGCGACAGAAAGTAACTTTATTAGTTTACAAAATCACGAATACAACGCGAACATTATCGATCTGAATCATCGATCTTCATAGATATGTTATATCAAGTACATAAACTATAGCTTAGGAGAAGTTCAACATACAATTTTGTTTCGTAAAAAAATCTTTGTTTCCATAAATAAATCGTAAAAAAAGTTTTGTTCGAACAAAGAAATCGGTGACAATATCCACAAAATATATCATTGTTTTATACGTAAATACTATATAATTAATAGTAAAAATATTGATAAATTCGAATCTGTTTATTGGTTGAAATCAGTAACAATGAACGATGACGTAACAATATTTACAAAATATTTATTTTGCGTATAAATTGCAGTTTTAATAGTAAAAATATCGATAGGTTTGGGTTTTCTTATCGGTTGAAATCAGTAACAATAATTGATGACATAATAATATCCACAAAATATAATCATTGTTTTATGTATAAATGTAATTAATAATAAAAATATTGGTAGAGTAACAGAGAAAAAAGAAGAAATATTGATAGGTTCAAGCATTCTTATTGGTTGAGATCAGTAACGATGACCGATGACGTATTGACGATTTCATATAAATAAAGAGAAAATCAGAAAACTGGTTTATTTCATAAATATGTTATTCGAGAAGTTTCGGATTTATGAAAAGAAAATTCGCACATGCAAAAGTTATACAGGATCATTATCTGAAAGAAATTACACTTGAGTTACTTTCGTGTTTGACATTTCGTGGTAATATGAATGTACCCGGTTGAAGAGTTTTGATGTCTTTCCAGAAACATTGAGAATATTGAAAGTAGTTAAAGTGAAAAATATATTTTTCTGAACTCCGATTCACTGAGAAAAATAGTATATATATCTGAGAATATTGAAAGCAGTTAAAGTGAAAAATATATTTTTCTGAACTCCGATTCACTGAGAAAAATAGTATATATATTTTCGAAGGATATTTTCTTCGAGGACACTACTTTCTAACACGAAAATAAGGAAATAATCGAGAGAGAAAATGCAGTGAATTATGTTTATAAAATTCGATATATCTGTATCGCACATACTTCATAAATTTAGCAATTATTTTTTTTTTTTGAAGTGGGGTGAATATTTGTTTAATTTTATATCTGAGAATGAAATCTGTTTCGAAATTTATGTTGATTTTCCTGTTAATTGAGTAATTTAAAATAAGAAATAAAAACTATTTGCATATTGCGACTATTAAAATTAAATGATTTATGAAGAAAATGGCATACTTTAATGAATTTATTTTTTTCTTTTTATTTTAAATTGGTGTAATATATAATTTTTAATGAAGCGTTAAATTTTAAAAACTCTACTTTATAAAAATTTTCACTCATAATTTAAATATTTTAGAATATTTTTAAATATGACATATGCTGTAAGAAATATAATTATTTTTTTTTGAAGTGGGGTGAATATTTGTTTAATTTTATATCTGAGAATGAAATCTGTTACGGTTGGAACGAGTGGATGTGGGGAGAATTTCCACGAGATAAGTGCTTATAATGTACTCAATGAGTTGGAATATATCACACAGCGACGGTGGCCTTTTGTCCTGATGTGTTTTAATGCTAGATGGATAGCATAAATCTCTTCAGTGAACACAGACGCCAGTGGGGATAGCTGCTCAGACAGGACGTCACGTCATTGCAGACAAAAGCGGATCCCACATGGCCATCAGATTTGGAACCATCCGTGAAGATAGAAACAAAGTCTGTGTTCAGTTGATGGACATCTGCAAAGAGATGTTAGAACACAGTCCGGGGTGGAATCCTTAGGATATGAATGAAGACTTAAATCCACTGAAACGCGGGAGACCTCTCATGGTGCAACGAAGAGGTGTTCAGATTTACATATGGCTGATACATCAATACCAATCTCATTGAGTAATTCTTGCATTTGAAGACCAAAGGATGGAACGCATGGAGGTCGAGCAGCAAAGAATGTAGGAAATAAGGGATCGAAAACACTATGCCATGCAGGATTATTTGACAGAGACTTCAATTTAGTGTGGTAATAGAGAGACAGTTGTTTCCTCCTGATGGAAAGTGGAGGTTCAAATGCTTCTGCATAAAGACTCGGACTGGTGATGTTCGGAATGCCCCAGTGCACAAACAAAGTGCCTGATGGTGAATGGGGTCTAACATCTGCAGAGTGGACCCTCTCGCTAAACTGTAAATGACAGATCCATAGTCCAGCTTAGATCGAATCAGCAACCGGTAGATTCGCAGCATTGAACATCGATCTGCACCCCAGGACAGAGAAGAGATGGTTTTCAGAATGTTCAATGATCTAGTACACTTTCCTTTCAGATGGAGGAGATGGGACAGAAAGTGAGTTTTTGGTCGAAGATAATACCCAGAAATTTGGCTTCATTTACAATGGGAATGGGAATGCCACTCAGGAAGACCTCCGGGTCTGGATGGAGGCCACGACGCCGACAGAAGTGAACACAGAATGTTTTGTGTGGCGAAAATGAAAACTCATTCTCACAAGCCCATTTACTAATCCGGTTTAAAGCAGTCTGTAACTGTCTCTCGATAAGCCTCATGCTTGTGGACTGGCAGGAGATTTGGAAGTCATCAATATATAAGGAGCCCTTCACAGCCGAGGGTAAACAGGCTATGATACCATTAATTTTTAAAACAAACAATGTGACACTTAAAATAGAACCTTGAGGTACACCTTCCTCCTGTATATGGGGAGAAGATAAAATTGAACCGATTCAGACCTGGAAAGAACGACAATGTAAAAAGTTCCTGATGAATATCGGTAGATTCCCATGCAAACCACAATGATGAAGGTTGCGGAGAATGCCGAATCGCCAGTCCTAATCGTAAGCCTTCTCTATATTGAAAAAGATGGACACCAGATGTTCGCGTCTCACAAAGGCCTCTCGCCAGTTCTAATCGTAAGCCTTCTCTATATTGAAAAAGATGGACACCAGACGTTCGCGTCTCACAAAGGCCTCTCGAATGGATGTCTCAAGGCGTATCAAATTGTCTGTTGTGCTCTTAAAGGAACGAAATCCGCTCTGGTATGGTGAAAGGTGGTCAAATTTTTCTAAATAATATACTAAGCGGTAGTTCACCATACATTCCAGTACCTTGCAAAGGCAACTAGTCAAAGCAATTGTTCTATAATGGAAGGGGTTCTTGGGATCTTTTCCTGGCTTGGGGAAAGGGATAACAATAGCTCTAGTCCAAGATGATGGGAACACATGCTCTACCAAGATTCGATTATAAAACAGTAAAAGATTGGAGAGTAAATCGGTGACAGATGTCTCAACATGCTGTAGTGGATGGAGTCCGGACCCACAGCAGTGTTGCCTGAACGGTTCAAAGATGTGAGAAGCTCAACCATTGTGAAAGTAGTGTTATAATCTTCAGGTGTAGAGGGCCTGAAGGTCAGGGGAGTACTCTCCACATGCGACTTTAAAGATCAAAAAGAATCAGGATAATTGCTGTTGCTAGATATAGATGAGAATGTTGAAGCAAGCAGATCAGCAATACCCTGATAGTCGTTTACAATTCTACTGTTATGTTCGAGCATGGAAATGAGTTGTGATGATGATGTGCCATTGATCTTTCGAATCTTGTCCCATACCACCTTGAAGCTAGTAGAGGACATGATGGTAGAAACGTACCTCTTCCAAGAATCCCTTTGGCTCTGACGTCGGATCTTTCGAAAGTTGGCCTTTGCATGTTTGAAGGCAATGAGATTTCTTTGAGTGGGGTACCAGCAGAAAATACCCCAAGCCTTCTTTTGTTTCTTATGGGCCTCCTCGCAGTCGTGGTTCCACCAAGGTTTACTGTGTTTTTGAAATCTTGCTGACGTTTTACGGATGGAAATCTCAGCTGCTTCAATAATGCATACAGTGACAGTTTCAACTGCCGTTTCAATATCTACAATCTCCATGGATGAAGAGATGAAGAGATCGAGGCAAGGTTGGTAAAAAGCTTCCAGTCAGCAGACTCGATCCTCCATCTTGATGGGCGAGATATTTGACATCTCCCAGCCCCGAGAGGTGTAAGAAAGATGGGGAAATGATCACTACCAAGAAAGTTGTCATGAATGAAGAGATTGATGGCGGTAAAATTTCAAGAAGGCACATGAAAATAGGTACGGGTTCCGGTGTTGAATAAGGCAAGATTGTGATCGGATAGGAATTTTTCAATGGTCCTACCACGTTGATTGATATTATCAGAACCCCATAGGTGGTGGTGTCCGTTGAAATCGCCTAAAAGAAGGAATGGTGTAGGCAGTTGATTGATGATAGAAGTATGATCGGATCCATCTATTCTTTTGTCTGGTGGCAGGTAGATGCAGCATAGTGTGAAAGTGTAACCAACAGAAACACAGGTAGCTACTGCCTGCAGATTGGTGTTAAGGCAAACTGGCAAAGATGGGATTTGGTGGGCCACTAAAATTGCAACACCATCACTTGCACAATCGTGATTAGTACAGTCTTTTTGGTGGATGTTATACCTCCTTAACGAGAACGTATCACCAGGATTAAGGTGCGTCTCCTGGAGTGCAAGGCAGGATGGGCTGAAGGAGGATATTATAGACTTGATGTCAGCAAGATTGTGGCGGAGACCACAACAATTCCATTGAATTATGGAATGGAACATTAAAGGAGTTAATCGGGAGGGAGAATCGGAGTTCTCCCTTTTTTATTCTTTGGTAATTTTTCATTTGATTGTGAGGCAGTATTTCCCACTTCCATTTTTTCGGAGCTGTCAGCAGATACCTCTGTTCACTCTTGGCTGGTGTCTCTTGCTATTGGCTTTTTGATTTCAAGGCATTTCTTCCGTTGATGCTTGGAAGTATTGCTTTTTGATGTGGATTGTTGGGGACTAATTGCTATTGACATATTGGTACTTGTAGATGATGATGTTTTTGGTGTTGCCTGAACAGTTGAAAGACTACAGATCTTTCTCATCCATTCTGCAAATGATTCGGCAGGCGGGCAGGAGATCTCAGTTTGAACACCGATAGAATTGGTGTTTTTAGTCTTCACTGCAGCTGCAAACATCTTCGCCAAATGAAATGGGGTGACTTGCTTGTGGGCCTTGGCATACGAGATGTTCTGGGTAACTCGTGTTGACTGAATGTCTTTCTCGATCTTATGGGTAGGGCAGGATCGAGAGTATGCCGGATGGTTTCCACCACAGTTAATGCAACATAGTCCGCCAGTGCAGTTTTCATCACCGTGGTTTTCCTTGCCACATTTGGGACAGGTGGCTTTACCACGGCAAGTTTTTGCTCCGTGACCGTATCGCTGACAGTTGAAGCATCTTAGGGGATTAGGAACATACGCTCTGACTTTACAATGTAAATAACCTGTGTTGATGGAGTTTGGCAGCTGAGGGGTACTGAAGGTCAAAATAATGTTTCTGATAGGGATTTGCTTGCCATCGCGACGGATGGTAATGTGACGGACAGTAGTTATACCAGCAGAGGCAAATCCCTGTAATAATTCCTCATCAGTAACATCCATTAGGTCTGGTTCACTAATCACCCCTCTTGATGTATTAAGGGTTTTGTGCAGGTAGAATGACACTGGCTTATCTACTAGACTTTTGGATTGTAAGAAGATACCAGCCTTGCTGTGGGGCACTTCTAATAGAAGATCTCTTGAACGGAGCTTCTTAATTTTCTGTACATCAGACGAAATGCCATGAACAGCTTTTTCTATAAAGAAAGGGGACAGTTTCCCCAGCGGCACATTGGATTCAGAATGAGCAATTATAAAACAAGTGTTGGGTTTATCACCAGATGGTGTGTTGCTAATACTCGCTACTTTGGCATTGGTTTGGACTCTCTTCGATAGAGGGCCCGATAACTTTTTTGGGTTTTTGTTTAAGTTTTTAGTTAAGTTTTCATCCATGCGAGGTTTTGGACTGGCAGGTGTAAAATGTCGACGTGGGCATGGCCCACCTGTACCCACACAAGGTCCCGGAAGTTCCCCCTTCCGCCAAGAGTTGACCGAGCTCTGGACAGGCACCGTTCAAGACTTCTTTCCCTCCGCCATTCATCTTCTCGACACGGTTGCTCATACCTTAAGATTGGGGACCCTTTAGTCGCCTCTTATGACACGCAGGTCAAACGGCAGGTGTATTTTTACCCCCACCTGCAGGGGGCTCATATATAGTCACATATTGTACATAGGGTAATGTGGAAAGAATAAATTTTCACATTGTGTTTTCTACCATAAGAAAATTTTATGCATATTCTTTTTACATGTTTACATTATTATCCATTAAATGCATTTTGTATGTATCATATGTAAAAGTATTTATTTATTTATTTTTATATTTTTAGAATTTAATGTTTTACCTTTCTCTTGTTGTTGGTCCACACAATCCTGATGCAAACTGATAATGCAACATGGGATCCATACTATGGGAAGGTACCCCTAATGTTAAATTATTGTTAGTAGAAACAGGTGGTCTATGATAAGTAGGGGAAAAACCTCCATGTGGTCTTGCATATTCACTTAATTGTCTCAAAGCAGGTGTATCTGAATATATACGAATAGAATGCCTTTCATAAGCACTAAGTGGTGACATATCAATCATATGCTGATTTAATTTTCCTTCTGAACAGAAAGATTTACTAGATGGAAATTTCTGCAGAAAATATTAAATTTATTTGATTAATTTGTTATTAAAAATTAATTTATTTCTTCCAGATATTATCAGTATCATAAAAACCTTTTCTTCTTTTTCTCTTTCAGCAACTTTCCGAGCCTGTTCCTGCTTTCTAGCAAGTTTTGAATCTGGAACTGGCTTGAATGTAAGATCAGTTCGTGCACACGAATTATAACATCCACGATTCCAATGCCGAAGAAATCTATTCATATAAAATTTGAATTTAAAGTATACATAGTAAATACAATAGTTAGTGATCATACTTACATAGCAGACTGACTGCGATGGCATTCAACATTATCCATTTTCGGTTCTGGACTATGACTGACAATGGGAACATGATCATCATCATCTGTTGCTATTGTGGTTGAATCTTGGAGTGGAATAACTGATTTTTTTCTTTCATGTGAAGGCTCTGTTGATGAGGGAAACAGAGCTGCAGATGTAGTAGTGGAATTTTGACAAACTTGAGAGTTTACCATGTGAATCTGTGACAGATTAGAATTTCCAGAAGAACAATTTTGTGATACAAATGAAGATTGATGAGAGTGATGACTAGGAGAATTTACTGGAGATGCTATTGGTGATGATTTTTTTTTCACTCCAATACTGTTAGAAGAATGCACTGAATGGTGAGGAGAATATCCCATGTGAAGTGGTAAAGTAGTATTAGGAAATAATTGTGAATGATAATATGATGAATAAGAATATGAAGATGTTTGTGAATTCGCTCCAACTGATGTAACTGGTGGAGACATTTTATTTTTTTCATGAATGAGAGATTCAGATGTTGTAGAAACAGACTGATTTGATGCATAAGTCACTGCAGTAACTGATGATGGAGTTTCATTTGCTGTTAAAGAATTTGCTATATTGGGATGTATTATTGTAGTTTGATTTGTTTTTGTAAACTGTTGTTCAGGAGATGATGTATCTAAAATACTGGATACATCAAAAGGCTCAACTTTTATGTTTTGAGGTGAAGGTCCTGGGAGTCCAAGATTTGGTTCCACAACAGGAGAATGAGGAATATGTGAATATGAAATATTTGGATTTGAACTGGATTGATTATTATTCTGTTTGACAGAATTAATTTCAGATTCAGGTTGAATATTCAATGACATATCTTGAGATAAATCTTCATTTGAATATGATACATTGGTTGTAAATTCTTCCTTAACTTTAATTCTGGGAATACCAAATTTGTCTTCAATGAAGTCATTTGTTGAACTTAAAGATTGTTGATCAATATTTGAAATGTCTTTTTCTAGTTTGATTAAATTAGATAAATTACAAGTCTCTCTGGGAGGAACTGAAGATATTGTTTCATTTTCTAATTGTAATGGATGAACTGGTTGTAAATTTTGGCTTTCATTGTTTCTTAAATCTTCTGTCAATAATGGAGCAGGAGGGGATACAGAAATACTTGGAGATGATGATGAACTTGGAATATCACCACCTTCATTATCTCCTTCATTGCCATTTTCTTCATTTGATTCCCTACTACTTTCAGTAGTAATAGATTCAGAAGGACTTGTTGATCGGTCACCATTCATTCTTTTTTTTTTAATATTTTTCTCATCACTATTTTGTGAATGATATAGATATGAATTATTATTTTGCTTTTTAATTTTACTTGGACTATCTGACTTCTAAAAAAAAAAATAATAATTTTTTTAATTAAATAAGCAATGATAATATGTAATTCTTAAACTTTTTTATACTATACCCTTTTTTCTTTCTCAACTTTATCCATACTACAATTGCTAACTGTGTCAGAAGTCTTCTTCTCCATTTTTGGAATAGGTATTTCAATGTTATCTGAATTTAAATCAATCAAAGGCAAAATGTTTGATTTATGATTTTGATTCTGTTGTAATAAAAGAAAATATAATATATTATTAATTAAATTATATAATTAAAAAAATATAAAATAAATATAATATATTATTAATATATTATAATAAATAATTACAAATATATCTTATATCAATTATTGATGCTTATTTTATACAGTAAAATAATAATAATAATTTCCTCATATAATTATTAGCACTTATCAATTTAAATTCAAACATATCTAGAATATGAACCTCAGAGTTAAAAACTTCACTCAAACTCAAAGTTTAAATAATGATTATATGCTAAATCTTGATATTTAATAATTATTAAAATCATAATAGCGATGGAATCAGTCATTTGGTATAACTGAAAAAAGTTAAGGAGCATATTAAAATACAACAAAACTATAAAATACTGAAAAGTTGTGATAGATAATTTTTAAGATTTACCTCTTTACTTCTCCTGGTTTGCATAGTATGTTGATTACTAACAGAATTATTTATTATTTCTTCAGATGGCTTAAACACAAAATTTGTTGTATCTTGCAATTCTATTGGAGGACATATATTTTCTAATTTTTTATGAAATGAATGACATTCTGTGCATAATAGTGCATTTCCTTTTCCCATATGATGCCATTCTTTGGAAGCTAATAAAACAAAAATAAAATAATTGTTTTTAAATGTTTGTGTTTGTGTGTATTCACTTCCCCCTTCAGAAAGAAAAATGTTTATCCTTGATAAACATCTTTTCTCACGAATAACATCAAAATGTTTTCGTTGATGAACATCGTTTCAAAATATTTATTTTGCAGTTCAATTCTTCTTTTTTTCTTATTCTCTTTTTTTTTTGTCACAAAGTTCGCTGTAATTTCTTTTTAAAGTTCACTTGTAGTCTTCCTTCATTCTGCTGCCGAAGTTATTGGAACTTGTATATTTTTTTTTTCTTGCTTCTGATAATAAACTCTGGGTCTTTTTCTGCTTCCAGATGAAAGTTTCGATGCACACGATGCACATACAAAAATCACAATTGGATTTTGTTCTGCTACTCGTTGTAGAGTATGGCTGTAGTAGTTTGTAGTAGATACTCTTCGTAGTAAACTCGTAGTACCGTTGTTATCACTAACGATAGTTCCGTTCGATAAGGAGCTGAGTCTACCCACTGCCTTTTACTTTATTAATTTTAACTGTGTAATGAGAGACAAGTATGGAAAATGAACGAGGTATGGTTAGTACATACCGTTCAAAGTACAGTTCGGAAATCTGTATTTATTCTTAAAATTATCTCTATTTCTCGTATATATTTTTGAGCAGAAAGCCTTATGTTCACGCGTGTGTGCTGAACCCTTATGACGCAATTTACTATAACGCGATTTACTCCCTAGCCTAAACTGAGAGAAGGTGGTGCCTTTGCCTTGATACTCTTCATAGTAAAGTTCGTTGTAAAGTTTTTATCACTAACAATAGTTCCGTTCGATGGTAGCGATAAGGAGCGTTTTCATTTACTATATTATTTCCTTTTTCTCGGTTGTTGTCAACCCACTGCCTTTTACTTTATTGATTTCTGCCTTTTTCTATTTATTAATTATTTGGATTGTTTATTATTAACTAATTTCTAACCTATTTTCTGTGTAACGAAAGAAAAGTGCGGAAAAATGAACGAGGTATGTTTAGTACATACCGTTCAAAGTACAGTTTGGAAATCTGTATTTATTTTTCAATGTTCACGGGTGTATGCTGAACCCTTATAACGAAATTTACTATAACGTGATTTACTCCCTAGCCTAAACTGAGAGAAGGTGGTACCTGTGCCTTTGTGGTCTTCCACCTGTGCCATTTTAGTCGCCTCGTACGACATGCAGGCTCACAATAGGGCTATTCTAATCCCCGTCCCTACAGGGGTACAGCCTTTTGTTACTTAATTAACTTTCTACCTTTAAGCGCATATCTGTCTGTGGTCGGTGCGGGAGCGACAAGCGGCTCCGGTTCTGAGTTCGGCCTCATCTCTTCCCACATTCGTAGATATCGATCGACCTCTGTTTCGGTCTGATCGGGCGTTTTCGCTACCAGTTGCCCTGTATCGGCAGAAGGTTCTTTTAAGAGAGTACCTCCGTCGCGATGTCCTTTCTTACACCTGTATTTTTTTCTGCGCGGTTTCTACGCCTGTGTCAGTTCACCTGTGGAACCTGATTTCGGCGGGTGCTTATTTCCGACCCTGGCATAAATTGTTATCTCAGATTTCGGCGGTATTGTCTTCGCTCTTGTTAATCTGATTGGTAGACTGGGTTGCTGAAAGCTTGGCCTTTGAATAGGTGTATAATATATTTTCCTGTGATCTTTTAATATCTCGCGATTTACCGAAGTTTCCCGCCTATTATTATGGGTATGTGCATTGATTCGCGCTTGTTGCGGAGACGAATTTCCAGAATTACTTTGTGTGCCTTGGAATTTGCGCGGCTTCCGTCTGCTTGATGCTTCGCCGTTTTTCATCGCAGTCACTGGGCGAATCGTAAATACTTTGTTACGTCGTGTGGTTGAACGAATTGTGCAGTTATGTTGCCTATTTTGCTGCTGGTTCGAGTTCAAATCATCGCGCTTTTCGTCTCTGATCCGCGTTCGGCATTCCCGAATCGGGTGACCTACCTTGCCGCAATACTCGCTCATCATTTGAAACTGTCACTTTAAAAAATGTGTTCCTATATTTGCACATTTATAGATTCAATTGAATATTTATTATTATTTTAATGATGACATATTGTAAACCAGTATGCTAATGGATCTTAATAATTTGATATATCAATATAAGTAAAACATTTTGAAAAATTAATTATTAAAGTTTTTCTTTGCATGACTTTTTTATATTTAGTACTTTAAAATCAGAACATTGTAAATAATTAGTAAATAAAGACATCATCAATAAAATTTATTACTCTAATGTTAATTCAAATATTAAATGTTAAAAATGATAAGATAAACATTAATATTGTAAATGGTTGTCAAAATAAATTCTGATAAAATGCAAAAATGTACAGGTAGTTCCTAACCTTATGAGTTAATTTGGACCTGGAAATTGTTGGTAAAGTAAGAACTCATAAACTAAGAATCAATTTCCCATAGACTAGCGGCTCCAAAGTAGGGTACGCGTACCCCAGGGGGTACCCGAGACGATACCTGGGGTACAGTGAAAACAATTTTTATATATTGTTTGTAGACTCTACAAGCTGCTAGATCACTGATTATTAAAACCAAATAATGAAATAAATTAAATTTGGAACCAGACCTTCGTATCGCAGTTTCAGATATCATCAATCCAGCATTTCCAGAAATTATTAAACAAATGTAAACCCATTCTTCTCATTAAATTTTAATAAGAAAAATAAATATGCATCTATGTTTATGATAAAAATAATGTGCAATTAGAGCTTTTTTTGGATATTACATAAGGCCTTCTTTCCTCTTTAAAGCACTAATTACAATAGATATCTGCTCAATCAGTTAGGGCTACGCGCCACTTATTTTTTTTGTCTTAGGGGTACGCAGTCAAAAAAGTTTGGAGACCACTAGTCTGGAGGATTCCGGATTTTTCATGCATATATACTGTATACTGTATATTTAACAGTAAAGGGCTACTTGTACAGTGCTTTAAAGAAATAAAATTAAACACTAAATGAAAAGCAAATGAAATTTTAGTGTTCAATAACTACATAAAAGACTCTAGTTCTACAGAATTTCAATTCAACTAAATAAATAAACCTTTTTGAGGGTACAGACTTTTAATTCGTTACTGTACCCTCAAAAAAGTTAAAAGATTTTATATAATGCCAATCAACAAAAAAAAGCCAGAAAAAAACGTCAAAATGTTTAAAAAAAGGTCTAACGCCAACCAAGTTTAAAAAACGCCAAAAAGAACTCATTTCTGTCAAAAAAGCCAATCTAGCAACCATGATTGCAAGCATGACCACAAATCTGATTCTGGAGTACAACAAAACATAAACGGCGCCTCCAGAAAACAATGACACTCCAACGCGGTAAATATAAAAATACGCTGTGACATTTATGCCGGAAAACTGATGGAACCGGAATATTGATTGCCGGATTTTTGATAGTCATTCTGTACTATTATAGTTTACTTTACATAAAGTAACCCGTGATTATCGATCGGGAGGAGGATATAAAATGGCGGCTGACTGCACAATTCTATCTATCTAGAGACTCTAGGAATAGACTATACATCGCGCCATCTATTGAGAATGCAAGTCATAATAATTAAATTTTTCTTAAATTATATGTATGAGGAAAAATAATTTACGCATTTTATAAGATACTAAAGAATAGCTAGAGAATTTTAACATATGGAGGTCTCTGTCTAATTAAGTTGAAAAACTTGTCGATTGACGGATTATTTGTTATTTACTTAGAAATGTTTGCTTTAAAAAAGTACTGAATTGACTATTTATATGAGTCTCATTATTAAAAGAATTTTGTGAAACATTGTGAGGCTGCCGCAACGTGTCGCTGTCGTCGTCGTCGAACACAAACGTCAGGACTGACACCAGGAGCAGTTTAAATGAAATCGTGTTGCTCCAGCACGATGTATAATGCGATGTATTATCGCGTGTTCAACAACGACCGATATTTAATTGATCGACCGAGTGGTTAGTCGGCTTCGTGATTATCAGGCACGATTATCGGGCGCGAGTAAGGACACACGGGCTCCGGGTCGAAGGAATGACACAAACGAGGATATTATATATATATAAGTAAAATATTTATTAACAACTAAGATTAAATAATAAAGGATTTCAATATTTAAATGAAGGAGTGAAAACAAGGAAACGTTCTAATCTAACAAACTCCTATCAAATTTAGATATACGCGAGCGGTGCAATTTAATGAACGTAAATGTTAGTTATTGGCAGTTTGGTAAATAGTCGGGTTGACTTAGTATCGCTCCTTTAACATACCTTGATGATGGGAATCTTCTCAGAGAGGACTCTGTTATCTCTCTGGAATATCTTCTTAATAGGTGAGGAAGGACTTGGTTATCTTCCAGAACGTCTCAATAGGTGAGGAAGGACTTGGTTATCTTCCTCTTCAGGGGAGGACTTGTTATCTCCCCAGGCTGTCTTCTCAATAGGTGAAGAAGGACAACTACTTCTTGTCAACCGCTCATGTCAACAACCACCCTTTCATGTCAACCGCTGATGTCAACAACCCCCTGCTCATGTCAACCGCTGACTCGTCCACTCTCCTCGCCTTTTATGTGTTGGCCAAGGAGGGCTTCTGAGTCAACTCTGACATCATGTTGATGTCGAAATCTCACTGTGAATTATGAGAGTTCCTCATTGAATATCCGCCATCTTTTCTGTTTTCTTTCCTTATCAGGGCGGTTTTCAACCCGACCGTATGAATCAAAAGGAAGCTAAGTCAGCGTTTCCTCTGCTTTCATCAGATAAGAATTGTGTGAAATTACAAAATTTTATAAATAATATAATATTCTTGACAAATAAATTGATTAACATATTACATAAATTGATTAACATATAAAACTTCACAATTAAAATAATGAATTGAATTATACAATTTTAAAGAATAAATTTGTAAAAAATATAACTATAAAATGGGAGGTCTCCGCGGCCTCACAACATGACGGCTATAGCTTTTCACATTTAGTAGATTCAAATAATTTAAATAAATATAAGATGAAATTATTGAAAGAACAAAATTAATTTCATTTTTCAAAAATATTTTAATTATATCGTGATTATAATATACAAGATTAACATTCTCTTTTTCTCATAATTTGTATATATATAAAACGGTTTCGAACCTTATATATGTATGAATATATTTCCTCATGAATTTGAATATTTCCCTACGATCTGGAAAACAAAGATGATATCCCTATGATATTGGGAGATATTTTACAGGGACCACTGAACGGGTTCAAGAAAATAAATCGCAACCTGAAATTCCATCCTAATGGATAGAAAAACGGGGGAAGATAAAACTTCAATGTTTAATTTATAGTTAAAAAATCGATATTTCACGAGCATTCTTTCAGGCTGGAAAAAAATATCCTTCACATATTGATTAGAAAAATAATTTTCAAAAGGAGTCATAAAATTGACAGACCCCAAATTTGAGAAATTTTTCATGATATTACTGTTTTGATGAAAATCAGAATGTGAGTGGATTGGAGCTACCTGTTATAAATCTGATGATAGTTTATACGAACTTAAAAGGGTATATTCAATATGGCGACCAGAAGTTCAACGGTAATTTAATTTAATTCGATTTTATTGTGATGTCGACCGGATTGACGATCTGTAAATATAATGGTTTTCCATCTAGAAGATCTCGGCTCAAATTCATGTGTTATTTGGAATGTATTTGGTTATCCGAATCCATGTTATTATGAATATACTCCGTCTCACTCTCAACTGATAGTGACGTCACGCGATCTTCGGTTGTAACTATCCGCTTCAAAAATAAATCGCAGAATTATTTTCTTTACAATAGGTTTTAATTTCAAATCAAGTACGTAGTTTTTAATACTTTTTTATATTTCACAGTTCTATCCAAAAGTGAGTCCAACTATCCTTCTGGTAAAGATTGATAATTAAAAACTATTTTCACAAACAATTCATTTTATTAATGTTAATTTTTTTGTAGCAAATATAATAAATAAATGATATTTTCCATATTTTTAGGACATTTTAAATGAATTTTATCTGCATTTTTAATATTTACTATGGTAGTGGGAAGAGCCAGAACGAATTAATCAATTTTCAATTAAATCCTATGGGAAATAGCACTTTGGATAATGACGGTAACCCTGGAATGGAGAAACAGATTACTGTCCTGTTGTTAAACAAGGTACCACTGATATATATATATTCCAAGAAGCATATAACTCTTGAATTATTTTATAAAAATCAAAGTTATTTAAAATTTCAAAAAGAAATTGTTTAATAGTCTTTGTATGTTAAAAATAATATTTATTCATTATAGAATTCCTTTAGTTGCAAATATAATATGTGCCTGAGACTTATATATAAATTGAAAAGTAAAGCTTAAAATTTACTTTTACATCAAACACATTGTGAATACTTCTTACACAATAAACTATATATAACTTTGTTATTTTAACAAAAATAATGAGATAAAAATGAAATAAAAAGGAAAAAAAAATTAGATATCCATTATCATCTTATATTGGGGTTTCTGAAATAAATATAATTGAATAAGGTAAGAATTTTTAAACTCTGGCATCTTGAAATGCTATGCTTACACACAAAATAACTGACATTGTGTTATATAATATTTATATATAATAATAGCAAAACAGTTAACAACAATTATAAACACAATGATACAAAAAACAATTATAAAATACAAAGATTTGTTTTCTTTCTCAGTGATGTAAATATTTTAGTAGTATCTAACTATGAAAGAAGTAAAATTATGCTCTCTGAAAAGTTCAAAATAAAATTCTTAAATTTTTTGATAAGATTTTACTCTAGCAATGCTGATCAAATGAATAAATCACATGTTTATCTAGTAGTAGTAGTAAAAAAGGGAGGAACCTACCCAGCCCAAGCACCGCGACAAACAATGGTCTATTGTGCACTCCCAATCAAATTATCCCAGAAGAAGTCCTGTCTTTAAAACAAACGACAGTATTTTCCTCAATGGGACAGTAGCAAGATCCTCCGGAACAAGAAAATACATCCCGAAAAGATCATGCCTAAGCCATGAAAGGGCCACACATTCACACAAAATGTGAAGAGGAGTTTCCTCCTCAAACTGACATCTTCTACAAATAGGGCTATCAACAAGCCCAATCAAGTGAAGATGTCTTCTAAGATGACAGTGCCCTGTAAAAAGCCCTGTAACAATCCTAACTTCAAATTTATTCAGTGAAAGCAACTCTTTAGTTCGCTGAGCAGAGCAACTCAAAATGAGAGCCTTCGCCTGCCTAAGACCAGAAATACATTTCATTATAGGTTTGATTAGTTTTCAAGTGTAAGTAAAAGGTTAGTATAACAATTGTTACCAGATTTTTATAATGTATTTCAATAAAGGTAAAAAATCTGAAAAACTTTTAAGTAGGGTTATACTTTAAGTGCATTTTGCCTTAATTTTTCTTTCCATGTGAATGGACAGACTTTATAATTAATGAGAAAAAAGATATAGCGAACAACCCACTATAATATTTGTATCACAATATAAGGTACTTTTCCGTTAGCCGGGCGCAAGCGAGTTCTCTAATGTATAGTTTTTTGGAGTGAATCATTAACACAACGGAATTGTCGATTCGTATTTTATACACTAGTCGGTGGGCGGCGAATCTTCTATTTTCTAATGTATACAGATGGCGCCACATTTGTGCCCGGCTAACGGAAAAGAACCCAATATAATATGTCATGTTTACCTATCATAATTTAATTAAGAGTTTTGTTCCGAAAATCAAATTAAGCTTAAACATAAGATCTCCACTCGAATATTTTATTACCATCATAATTAATTACAGCAATTTTCCAATAGGAAGTAAAAGAAATCACAACTTGATAAACATTAAAAGAAAATTCGATACATAAATTTTTATCAATATTATTATTTATTGTATCATGTTAACAGTTATACATGAATAATCTATCTTCTAATAATACATTTCATTATAGGTTTGATTAGTTTTCAAGTGTAAGTAAGAGGTTAGTATAACAATTGTTACCAGATTTTTAAAATGTATTTCAATAAAGGTAAAAAATCTGAAAAACTTTTAAGTAGTGTTATACTTTAAGTGCATTTTGCCTTAATTTTTCTTTCCATGTGAATGGACAGACTTTATATAATGTACACAAAATAAATGAATAAACATATAGAAATATGAGATATACATTAATGTAAAACATACTAAAACATCCGCTGGAATATCGCATTCATAATTGTAAGAAAAAAGCCAAAATACCCAAACACAAAGTATAATTCCAACCAACATCTGCAATGTTTGAATACCGGTGATAAATATGGTAATAGTTTTAGGTACTTTTATATCCACCAATTTGGCAACGAAATAGGTGTACATGAAGGAATGTACAATTACATTTAAATAAAAATAGAAAACTGCGATTGATGCTTCTCTGTACAATGCATACCACATCATTAATAATGTAACCGAATGATGACACCAATGTAAAAACACCAAATTTCGTTTTCTCAAAACTATTAGCATTGTATCTCCCAATTCCCATATTTTTGAGAAAAGAAATATAGTTAACCAGAATACAAGTTGTGGCTGTTTTTCAACAAATGCTTTATCGCATGCCATACAATAAAATGTAAAATGAGAAAATCCGAAATAAAATACGGGAATTCCTCGAATGGTAGAGCAGATGCTATAAAAGGCCAAAAATCCGTTCCAAGTAATTGTTGTACGTTTGAGGTCGAAAGGCGGTCGAGTCTTCATATATCTTTGGAGAAAATAAATGACTGCCAAATAAATGATTGAAGCATAAATGGAGTAATGCCAGTAGCTTCTTAAGAATTTTCTGATTAAATCAGTTCCGATGATAGTTTCAAAATGATAAGGAATTGGAAAACCGTCAGATACATTGCAATGTTCCATCTTATTATTTATATATCTGTAAAAAATTGAACATATTTTGTTAATATATTTTATTTCATTATGATAAAATTTATAAATTACTAACTAAATTTAATTTTTTTGCATTATTTTTATTTTTTTATATATTTTATATTCAGTTAGTTAACATTTCAGTTGATGAAAACTGATTATTCAATTCTCAATTAAAGTCTTATATTTTGAAAATACACAACTGCAAAGTCTTATTATAAAGTGAAACACTTTGTAGACAGAAATAGAATATTCTTGAAATCAAGAATAGTAATGGTAGGATGAATGATTATATATAGAATTAGAATATGCATCCATCAGTTTTTCACATGAATTACTCTATTCTTACATATTACCAGGAGAAACACTTTTCTCAAAAACAAGATGAAATTGGCTTCATTTTCTAGTATTCCTCGTCTTCCAACTTCTCATGTTAAATGGATTCAAATTACAAAAATTATTTATAAACTGTGTACAGATGCGGGAATTTTGGGAAAGCATAGCACTAACGTGGCACTAACGTGGCACTAACAAATGACTATATATAAATTTTAAAAATCGATTCACCCAAGTTCACGTGCGTACAAAACATATTTGTGTGTTTTTGCATATCTTACGCCCTTTTCCAATCAGAGAGATTATAAAGGGGCGGAGCCAGTTCCAACCACAAGCTGCACTCATACCCGTGGAAGGGGTTGGATGGTGAAGAAGGGGGATCGCCGGGCCGGACCCAGCACCCCGAAAAATCTTTTAAGGTGTTACCAGACCCCGGACGCGAACTCGAATCCTCTTGCGTGTCACGCCGACAGCGTTACCACTCGGCCATCCGGCCGCTATATTTGTGTTAATACCGGTTTTCTAATCGGTATGATCTTGGTTCAACTTTTGAATTTTTAAACTTTTTTCTTTTACACTCTTTAGCTCATCTTGAACATTTCATATTATATTATTATTTCCCAATCATATCCATATGTACAACTTCTTAGATTTAATATTATGGATATGAATGAATATATATGGATATGAATCTATATAAGTACAAATTTCTTATATAATATATCCATACATTAGGATCTGTAGGTTAGATTAGTGGGGTTAAGCCGTCATATCCTCATGAGATATTCATAATCTCGCGGCGGCCACTTATAAAGCCCATCACAGGCTGGCCAACAATCCATGATGGGGCCATTCGAATAGTTGAAGAATGGGGTTCAACGAAGACCCCTCCTGAAAAATTGAGAAGTGGGACCCGGATTTGTACCCGGATCCTCCAGGATGGTAAGCCGCAGCTACACCACGTGGCCACAGCACCTGTAGATAATTCGAAATATAATAGTATATGCAGGGCCAGCGAGAGAAATTTTCGGGCCCATGACAAATCTGTGGTCCGGGTCCCACTTAAAAATGTGCATCATTTTTGTTTAATAAAAATCTTTCATGAGATTCAGTAACATAACTAACCTATAATTTTTTTGTGTGGTGTAGCACAACTTTCCATCAAGTTGGTACTAAGCGATAGGTTATTCCATTGCCCACTATGGGCTACTCATACCCCTGGTGAGATTTTTATTTCTCAACAGATGACGCCACTTTCCACTCAGTAAGAGTACTAAGTGGCGGGGCGAAACAAGCTCTTCCACAAGCTGCCCACCCCTGCGGAGGGGTGAGCCGGATTGTGGAAGACGGGGATCGACGGGCCGGGCCCGGACCCCATGATAAATATTTTCAAGGGGAGGGACCCGAGAATCGAACCCGAGTCCTCCAGAGTGGAAAGCCGAAGCGTTTCCACGCGGCCAATCCGGCCGACCCCCTGGTGAGATTAGCCATCAGGTGAAGGATGTGGTTCAACTGGTAAATCCAGATCCGTTCTGAAAAACTTTGTAAGTATGAGACCCAGGAACTAAACCTGGATACACCAGGCACATGAGGCAGTCCATCCTAAAATTGACCTTTCGAATTGTTTAATAAATAATTTTGTACTTATATCAAACAGTGTTATTCATAAAATAGTTTATTTTGGCACAACTGCTTTGCTTAATAAATACGCTCTGGCGGCGGCCTGCGAACTATTGGATATGTTATGTGACACATTATTTTGATATTATGATGTGTCACAAAACATTAGTTGTGACAAATCGAGGCTAGACGGTCGGACCCTCTTAGATGCCGGGCCCGTGACAAAGTCTCGGATGTCACCCCCTCTCAGCGGCCCTGAATATATGAATTTCATTACTATAATATTTCATTTGATTCTACTTAAATTTAGGAATTCTACATTTCTATAATTTGTCACCACTACTCTCATAATTTACGAATAATAAAGGTTATACTTGCGTATTGTATTTTTATAGGTAATTTTAGAATTAATTCCATTTAATCTTTCCTGGCTGTATTATTAATTTATACCAATTCCATATATTTATATTTGGCACCGATAGCCTCTACTGCATACGCTGAAAGTTTAAATTTAATAATTTTTGAAACGATGTTGATGTATTTCATAAACGGTAATATGCTTATTGATATACTTCTTAGAATACATTTTGTATCATTATGTGGATTCAACAATATTTTCTCTAATTACGATATTATATTTGCTTGGCTTCAAATTAATATTCCAATTAAAAGGAATTTATTATATCTAAATCTTTTTATAAAAAAATATTTTACAAATAAATTAACATGATACAGGTATTAAAAAACGATGAATTGATAACAATGACTCTTTCCATAATTTGGCGATTTTAATTTGGAATACCTACTTTTTTATTTGAAAGTTTTTTTGAAATAATTTAAAAAAACTGCAGAATGCATAAAATTAAAATACGATGAATTATTTCTATTATTTTATTCATGTCATTCCATACAGGAAAATAAATTAGTTTCATGTCATTCCTACTAGTAAATAATTATAACTTTTACGTCCAGCACCTAGATACACTTAAGACCCAGTTTTAGAATATCCCGTTAAAATTCCTGTTAACTATAACCAGCGGTTATCTGTTTTACAATTTTTAGATAAATGCTAATTGATAGACCAGTAATTGTCAACTGGATGGCCGAGTGATATAGCTATTATTTTATCCGGGTTCAAATCCGAATCCCATACCTCCAGTTTTTCAGGAGGGGTCTGAACCCCATCCTTCAACCATCGGTTGACCCCATCATGGGTGTTAGCCAGCCTGTGATGGGCTTTATAAGTGTCCGCCATCAGATAAAGAATATTCCATGAGGATATGGTGGATCATTTCACCCTTACGGATCATTTGGGTTAGATTAGTTTGTTAAGCCGCCATATCCTCATGCAATATTCTTTATCTGATGGCGGCCACTTGTAGAGCCCATCACATGCTGGCCAACATCCATGATGGGGTCAACCGGATGGTTGAAGGATGGGATTCAACGGACGGAGCTCGGACCCCGCCAGAAAAACTGGAGGTGTGAGACCCGGATCCTCCAGAGAGGTTTTAAACCCGGATTCTCCAGAGTGGTAAGTCACAGCTTTACCACCCTGCCATCCGGCCGACGGGATCATTTGGGAATAGTTTTCTCTAATTGTCTTATCTATACTTAAAGTATGCTCATAAATTTCATTTGGCATTCTGTTCACTAATATGCCCTTTCGTGTAATATTGATTTTAAGCATTATGGTACTTACGCGGTTTTCGATTTACGCGGAAACTATTTAGGCGAATTTATCCATAAGTTGGGGACTTATTGTATTTTATTTCTATTTTATAAGTTCGAAATACAATAAAGTATATAAATATTTTATAAAATATTTTTGAAAGATTACTGAATTTTATCCCATAATTATTCCTCCTATGATTTAGAAAAGCATATAAATGAAAGTTCTCTTATATTTCCTGTTTTGAGTTTAACTGATGTGCTGTAGAAAAATTAAAGAATTAACTTTTTCTCATGTTATAAGTTTTTAAAAAAGCATTGATTAAATACAGTAAAACGTCTTTCATTCGCATTGATTGGACTAAAAAATTATTGTCTGTCCACGAAAGCCGCGCCTAGCTAAGATGGATGAGTTCAAACGCGAAAGGGAGAGACGCAATTAGTATAATGACGAGTGGGAATTATTGAATTAATATTATATTAAGTTCTGTTAAATATACTATTTCCAACTGTTGAATTAATATTATATTAAGTTCTGTTAAATATACTATTTCCAACGTAAAAATAAGCATTTAGCACTCGATGTTACAATAAACTTCCATTCCACTTCAGTTATCTCGCGTTTGAAAACATCCATGTGCGAAGTTGTCATCCCTATTTTTTCACTGGACTCGTTCAGTTAACGCACGCGTACACCTCGCGTTTGAAAACATCCATGTGCGAAGCTGTCATCCCTATTTTTTCACTGGACTCGTTCAGTTAACGCACGCGTACTTGCGTCGATTTCATAGTAGGACAAAAAATAATAAAATTAGAACAAATGTATATTCATATCATATACACAAAAGTATATATATTGTATATACGATATGAAAATTTTAAAATTTCCGTTTACTTGAATTAATAAATAATGGTTTATTTAATTTTGGCCTCTATGGAAAAGCAACAAATATAGATATTTTGCTTTTTATGTAATAAGTTTTATTACAAAATAAAACTTTTTTGCGTAATATTCATTTTTTTACCATAAAAGTTCATATTTTAAGAGTATGTTTATTTAGGGATTTGTGAAAGAAAATAGTCAAATTACTGAATACTTTAAGTGATAAGAATTAATAAAATTCGATATTATTTTATTTTCATTATAAGTTCTTTTAAATAATGTGGTTAAATAAGTATAGACTGATATCTTATAATACTTTTTGTATTTAGAAATAACTATTTTGTTTATAATAATTGCTAGTAAATTATGGTATTTCTATGCATAAGTAGATATGTTATGAAGTGATTTATGATTAATGACATCAATAAAGAAGCAAATATCAGGTTAGTTTCATCGAATTTATTTTGGCTCTGGGGGCAAACGGTGGGGGCTAGAACAGAAATATTAAAAGTGCAAAAGGTACTAACAATTTGCTATAGAGTGCAAAAGAAAAATATCGAAAATTCAAAACTGGGGGCTGGGCCCCGATTTTGTTTTGGCTCTGGGGAGCAAACGGTGGGGGTGCAGACGAATTGGGGGGCCAACTTCACACCGGTTTACAAATTTCGTTAAATTTTTTGTAACAAATAAGTACAATTTGCTAAAGAGTGCAAAAGAAAAATATCGAAAATTTAAAACTGGGGGCTGGGCCCCGATTTTGTTTTGGCTCTGGAGAGCAAACGGTGGGGGTGCAGACGAATTGGGGGGCCAACTTCACATCGGTTTACAAATTTCGTTAAATTTTTTGTAACAAATAAGTAATTTTATTAATATAAAAATTCATTTACTTTCAACATTCATTATTGGAATATATTTTAAAATTGTAAGAATCTGATTTTGTTGTTTAAGTCTTTAACTTGTAAATATATATATAGCCCTATACCTAACTCTGAAAATTTGATAACGTAGCGAAATTAAATATATATTCTTAGTTAGCTAACAATGAAAAACTATATAAATTAGAAACAATAGAACTGTAACACTCTTGGTTAAAATATAATTTTCATATGTTGTTTCAACTTTGTTCTTTAATTTTTGAAAAAATAATTGCAAATAATGAAGTTAAATTTACTTACACAATACATTCACTTTTTAAAAATATTTTTATGTTAGAATAAAAAACTTAGAAATACTAATATTAAAATTGTATGTATTTAATAAAATGAAGTGTTTGTGAAAGTGTCTAAAAATAGTATATATTTTCGAAGTAATTGATTATTATTACAAATAAATTATAAAGTTAGTAAAAATGAAAAAAGATAAAGTTTTAAATAAAAATAAAATACTTTTACAATTCTGATATTAAAAATTATAATAAATTTCTTACTAAGACGAAAATTGAAAAAATTTAATACCATAAAAAACAAAAAAGTCTAAAATTAAGTGATATAGTTTTGGTAGTCGATTATAAAATGTATAAATACGATTAAGATACAGGTCACGAAAATTTCTTTTCTTCAACTCAATGTATCTAAAATTTAACAAAGTACAAAGACTTGAAGGGACTTGAATACATACGCCTAAATATACATATGATTTTAATTAAACTACTTCATAAACAAAGTGAGTAAGCAGCTCTAATTACTCATATGCACATATGATTTTGATTAAACACAATTATTTTAAAACCATCTCTAAGATAAGTCTGGAACAGGTAGGTCTAAATATAGAAATTCTTTTAATAAAAAACAATTCTTTTACGGTTTAATATAAAGTATTTCCAATAAAGATTTAAATTTTATTCTTACCTCTCAACATTAAAAGCGTAAATAAAAAAAATCAATAAAATAAAAGACAGATATTTGCGATATTAAAGGTTTAATATAAAAAAGTTTAAATAAAATATTTTTACTAGTTCAATAAAATAAAAACAACTACATAATATATTTTTTAAAAACTCTATAAAATTAAAAACAAAAAAACAACAATTTGGAATTTAATATGAAGTACTTTTTGCAATTTCGATAAACCTAATTTGAAAAACATGTGATTAAAACACTTTCATAATTCCCAAACGTCTTAACCCAAATATCCAGGCATGACGTCATAACCCTGCGGGATACACCCCTTCGTTGTCAACCACCGTGACGTCACTTCGTGAGGTCACTTCTGCTGCTATATTCCCACCTCTAGAAGGTACACTAACTACTGTTTTGATTCTGTGTCCCAAGCTTTGCGGAACAAACTGAAATATTAAATCCGCAAACGATGTTAACGATTTGCAAACTATTGCTAAAAAATTCAAAAATTCTAAACTGGAAGGCTGCGAGCCAAAAACTGGGCGGATTGCAAATATAAATATTAAAAGTGCAAAAGTTTCTAGAACATGAAAATGAGTATGAAAGAAAATGTTTAAAAATTAAAAAATGGAGGCAAAATTCACTTCCAGGATTTTCTCTTTTACTTCAGTCTATATTTGAAAATAATATGTATTAAACAATATCTTTTTTTCAATATGGATAAAATCACCATCGTTAACTTCCTGGAAAACATTGGAATTATTCCAACAAAAATTTTATTATAAAAATTTTGAAATATAATTGTTTCTTATAAATTTTTCTTGAGAAATATTCATATTCATATTTGTTTTGTCAGCGCTATTTGATGTATATTGTATTTTATAGATTAATTTTCTTAAATTTTGATAATGCAAGTGATACTTTAATTTCCTTAAACAGATATATAAACCTGTAATGAATTATTGTTTGCCACAATGATGAAGTTTGTTTTTTCTAAATTTTTTATATAGTCTAATTATTAGTAATTTACAATTTTCAATTTTTAAACCTGTTTTATATTAAATAAGCACTATACATTTTTTCTTTAAATTTAGGTATTAAATTTATTGCAATTTTATTTCTAAAATTTTTTCTCCAAAATAATAATTAACCATTTCAAATTTCTCCTGTAGATCTCTATTAAATATTAACGATTCAAAATACAGTAATTTAATAATGTTTAGAACCTGCGTTAACTTTGTAGATAATCAGTCATGCAACAATTTTTAAATCCAATTAAAATACACAACAACAATATTTTCATTTATTTAATTATGAATTTATGTTATCTTAAACAGCGATAACTTTTTTTGAAATTTTTTAACATGCTTTGATTTTGTTGCAAAGTATCAGAAATTTTAAGCAATGTAGTAAATTTTTAAAATTAATTTAACTGTATTATGAGGTTTCAAACATTTTTTCGATATCGTCAGATAAGATTAATATGAAAATAATTTTAAAATATTAAAAGTTTCATAAAGAAATCCATAAATTCATACTAGATGCATCTGCTGTTGCTAAAACTCTAGCAGTCTTGTATTTTTGCATGTTATCTCTCTAACATGAGTGTTATATAGAAACTTGTTTAAATTAATGTAAAATTTTTAGTTCCTTTTTAAACATTATTTAATGATGTTTAGAAAATGAGAGTTTCACTTACCTAAAACTGATACCGGACCTTCTGAAACAGATGCTAACCTACATGTAATGATTCTTCTAACTTGTAAGTGGCTTCTCTGTGTTACATTACATATATAAATGACAAGCAGGGAATACGCATGCACAATTTAATCTTTAAATAATGTTTTTATACAAATAGTTAATAAATATAAATAATTAATTTATAAATATCAAAAAACAAATCCACTCAATATCACAATTTAATAATATTCAGATTTATTTCAAATATTTCAAGGCTGTTTAAGATTCTCATCTGTTGCAGGAAGGTTTCGTTCACTTTTTATCAGGGTCACATTTATACTTTTAGAGGCCCTAGGCGAGCAACATCATAATGAGGTCACAAAATAACAAGTCTATTTCAATTTCAATTTAGAATTTATTATTTAAACATAAGTACTTTATTTTGCTACTGTATCTGGCTGACATTTATATTGTTGTTTGTGAGGAATAAGGTTATAAAACGTGATCCCATAGAGTGTGAACCCCAGTATGCGCCTAATGTGCCTTATCGTAAATGCAGCCCTGTTTACAGAGAAATATTATACTTGTATATCGACTCATATTTCTAGGAAGTTATACTTCTATAGGTAATTTTGACATTGACGTTATTTATTCTTTCCAACCTGTATTATTATTTAATTAATGACAGTTTCACGTGTATGTTTTTGCACCGATACGATCGATAGCGTAACCTGAACGTTCAAATTAATAATTTTTAAATGATATCGATGTACAAAAATAATCCTCGTATAACATGATAGATGGGTTCCTAAAAAATGCCGTGTTGTATGAAACCTTGTAATATGAAATTTGGAACTAATAGAAAAAAAGGTGTTATGTTCCACTAATTAAAAGCAATTAATTTTTTTAATTCCGCATACGAGACTTAATTTTTATAAGAATATTAATAACAAGAAACATAAAGAAAAAAAAATGTATACGACAAAGACTCAAACACACACACACACACACACACACACACACATATATATATATATATA
>AYEL01080260.1:0-37452 GCA_000484575.1 Olivierus martensii
TGTCACCCAACTGCACGATTTAAGATAGAGTTAACGAAAGATGAAACAGTTCAAGAGAGGCGAGCTCCACACTCAGTTGCTGAGCGTCAGCACACAGAAAAGCTAGTGAAGGAACTGTTAGATGCGAACATAATAGAACGAGGTCAGAGTGCATTTAATAGTCCTCTTGTCGTTATTAGGAAGAAGGACGGCACCCACAGAGTCTGTGTGGATTACCGGAGACTCAACGCCATCACGAAGAAAGAAACTTTTCCAACGCCAGTGATAGACGAACTAATCGAAGGTACGGCGCAATGGAGCATTTACTCCATACTAGACTTAGCAAGTGGGTACTATCAGGTTGTCGTGGATGAGGAATCAAGACCAATGACGTCATTCTCCTCGTCGACCGGACAATATCAGTTTGTCAGGATGCCGTTCGGACTTGTTAATGCCCCGTTTACTTTCAATCGGATCATGGAACAAACCTTTCGCGGGGTACCGGAAGGAACATTAAAGCGATACATGAACGACCTCATCGTCTGTGCGAGCGACTTCAACGAGATGTTCAAAAAGTTAACAATTGTATTTGATGCTCTAGCAGCTGCGAATCTGACATTGAAACTTCAAAAGTGTGTATTTGCGTGCAAGGAGATGTTCTTAGGATTCAGACTTTCAAAGAGTGGACTAAAACCAGGCACGGAAAAATTGCGTGCAATTGAGGAATACCCCACCCCAAGAACAGTAAGGGAGGTGAGAGGGTTCCTTGGACTATGTGGCTATTTTCGAAGGTTCATTGAGGGATTCTCGCATATTGCGGCACCGATAAGTCGATTGCTGAAGAAAGGTGCAGGATTCGAGTGGAATGACGAATGCGACATTGCATTCAAGGAACTCAAGAGGCGACTTGTGACGGCACTTGTGCTAACGGCTTTTGATGTTCACCAAGAGACAGAAGTGCACACCGATGCCTCAAAGGATGGTATTGGTGGAGTACTAATGCAGAGGAATGAAGGAGGCTGGCAAATATCCATGATGGGGTCAACTGGATGGTTGAATGATGGGGTTCAACGGACGGAGCCCGGACCCTTCTGAAAAAACTGGAGGTGTGAGACCCGGATCCCTCAGGTTTTGAACCCGGATCCTGCAGAATGATAAGCCACAGCTTTATCATGCGGCCATCCAACGGGATCATTTGGAGTAGTTTCCTCTAATTGTCTTATCTATGCTTAAAGTATCCTCATAAATTACATTTGCCATTCTATTCACTAATATGCCCTTTCTGTCAACCGGATTCGCCTCGTGGAAACGCTTCGGCTTTCCACTCTGGAGGACCCGGGTTCGAGCCTCGGGTCCCACACCTTGAAAATATTTATCATGGGGTTCGGACCCGGCCCGTCGATCCCCGTCCTTTACAATCCGGCTGACCCCTCCTCATGGGTGGGCAGCCTGTTGAAGGGCTTGTTTCGCCCCGCCACATAGTATTCTTCATGAATAGAGTGTGGCGTCATCTGTTGACAAAAAATATATATTCCCTTTCGTGTAATATTGATTTTAAGCATTATGGCATTACGCAGAAACTATTTAGACGAATTTATCCATATATCCATAATTTACCTAATGTATTTTATTTTCTATTTTATAAGTTCGAAATACAATAAAGTATATTAATAGTTTATAAAATATTTTTCAAAGATTACTGAATTTTATCCCATAAATATTCCTCCTATGATTTAGAAAATACTATAAATGAAAGTTCTCTTAAATTTCCTGTTTTGAGTTTAACTGATGTGCTGTAGAAAAATTAAAGAATTAACTTTTTCTCATGTTATAAGTTTTTACAAAAGCATTGATTAAATACAGTTAAACGTCTTTCATTCGCATTGATTGGACGAAAAAATTATTGTCTGTCCACGAAAGCCGCGCCTAGCTAAGGTGGATGAGTTCAAATGCGAAAGGGAGAATCGCAGTCGGTATAATGACGAGTAGGAATTATTGAATTAATATTATATTAAATTCTGTTAAATATACTATTTCCAACGTCGAAAATAATCATTTAGCATTCGACATTACAATAAACTTCCATTCCACTTCAGTTATCTTGCGTTTGAAAACATCCATGTGCGAAGTTGTCATCCCTATTTTCTCACTGGACTCGTTCAGTTAACGCACGCGTACTTGCGTCGATGATCGCGGCTAAGCTGATCGGACAGTACAAGCAACGGGACATTGTACGATGCGATACTACAAATGCGATGCTACGCTAAGAGCGACAGTCTGTCCCACTAGAATCGCTTCTATTGCATCTATAATGAAAAGTTGTCCCACTATTTATCTACTAAATGTTGATTACGGTAACTTTTATTCCTCATTTTCCATAATACAGATTTGTTTTTTTATAAATTTCGCTTATTAGAACGTCTGAATCGTACTCGGCAGCCATGATAATTTGCCTCTGTCATTTCAGAAAACAAACTTTTGATAGTTTGTTTTTCAGCTACCGCAGGCGACGCTACGCGGCGCTATGGTGTACACATAGGACGCGACTTACTTGTTAGTTATGTCTATCGGTTTGTTTTCTGTCGCTCGAAGTATCGCATCGCGTTGCATGTACGTGGGACATGATCTTAGGCATTAACTCTCGTCGCCAGTCAAAAATTATTTAACAAAATATACGATATAACTACTAATTATTATATAGATCTTTAGTATTATCAAGAATAAGCGGTCTTAATCACATTAACAGTTATATATGCATATTTCAAAAAATATTTGAGATATATTTATACGAAAATTATAGAAAGTATTTTACAAATATATTATTAAAAAACCATCACGGTTCATATCTCGAGAATAAGTTCATATCTAGAGGCAGAAATGGGAAATGAAGAAAGTTCGTATGTTAAGCGGTTGGTAATTCGAGGTACCACTGTATTTTCTTTAATTTAATTATGTGTTTATCTTATATAAAAATTAATGTTTAAAATAAGGTAGTGAATAAGTTAAATAAGAATTTAAGTCGAAATTTCATTTTCTTTAATTTAATTATTATGTGTTTATCTTACTTAAAAATTAATGTTTAAAATAAGGTAGTGAATAAGTTAAATAAGAATTTAAGTCGAAATTTTTGACATTTTTTCGATAGCATCGGATAGCATTCTAAAAAATAAAAAAGTAATTTTAAATTATTAAGTGATTTTTACACAATTGTCGCCATACCGAAGCATGGCGAAAGCGGTACAGATCGAAAGGGGGACCGAAACACTAAAAAACCCCTAGTGGAACAGGGATCAAATGCCAAAGGTTTACGAGTTGTAGAGCCGCAAAGTTCCGTTGGTTGCAAACGGTTCATGCGGTTTGATGTTATGCCTGGCCTCGCATCAGTCTGCGACGCGATGCGTTCCGTTCCCGTGCTCCGCTACCAATGCCTCTTATACGTCTCTATATTTCGTAAATCTTTAACCTTTGACTCCTAGTCCACTAAGGATATTTTGAATGTTTATGATCCCTCTTTCGATCTGTACCACTTTCGCCGTGCTTTGGTAAGGCGATAATTGTACCATAGATTTCATAATGATATCTATAAATTTATACTTATTACAAGACATTAAAGTAAATTTAAGAAAAGATGCAACTGCTGTCGCATCTTTTCTTAAATTTACTTTCATGTCTTGTAATAAGTATAAATTTATAGATATCATTATGAAATATCATTTATAGATATCATTATGAAAATCAAAACTGCGAGAGTTTCTGCTGTCGCCGAAACTCTCGCAGTCTTGTATTTTTTCCATGTTATCACTCTAATATGAGTGATATATAGGAAATTCTCTATTTGAATCAGTCTAAAACTTCTAATTCCTTCTATAATATTTTCACTTACCTAAAATTGATACCGGACCTCCTGAAACAGACGCTAACGTGTATGTAACAGTTGTTTTAACTGGTTTCTGTGTGTTACGTTACATATATAAATGATCAACAGTGAAAGCGCATGGGCAAGGTTAAGAAATTTATTTCATAAAATTTTTTATACAAATAGTTAATAAATAGAATCAATATCATATCATAATCATAATATAATTCAATAATAATCGGATTTCTTTGCAATATTTTAATGCTTTCTACGTTTCTGGTCTTTGCAAGAAGATTTCTTCCGCTTTTTTATTTCAGTTTTTCACGTATTTCATAACGAAGAATAAGCAAATAATTGCTTTTGATGTATAAGTCTCAAAAAAGTTATGCCACTCTCATAATAGTCCCGAAACAGCTAAAATGTACGCGCTTCAAACTACATATGGCAGCCGGAAGGCAGCGTGGCTCATCTTATATTCTGAGACAGGCCAAAGGCCGCTTTCCTGCTCCACCTACTAGGGTACTACAGGATACTTATGTCTGCGAGAATAATCTCGGCTTAATCATAGCCTACCATTCGGGAGCGGACTCGCCTGCCATCTCTTAGTCCACGAACTAACCCGAAATCGCGGTGCGCGAGTGACGAAAGCGGGCGCGAAACGAAAGCGGCGCGACTCCGTGGCGGGCGTGGCGTTTTACCGCGGCGTAAAAATTCGCGACCGTTTTCCGCGACGGTGAATGAGGACCAATCCATAGATATACGACGAGAATTGAAGGGGACCCTCATATCTAAGTTTGGTCACGTGACAAATTGAAAGGGGGCATCTATATAACTTTGATCACGTGCTAAATTGAAGGGACACCTCTGTCTGGAATGTTTTTTCCATGTTATGGTATAGGCGTTAGGCCAACTTGATTAATATTGACAGTTTAGGTTTGATTTGGATATCTCTTTGAAGTTTGGTTTGTAATCTCTAACAGATTACAAACCAAACTTCAAAGAGATCTTCCTAACTATATAAGTTAACTCATTCTTGAAGCGCACTTATAAAACAAGAATTTATTTTCCTTAGATATAATGTTAAAAATGAGTTCGACATTGAAATTAAGTAAGGTGTTTAAATAAAGAGTAACAAATTATTCTCATGATAATTTATCCGAAATTTAAATAATTTATATTAATCTCATAATTAATGAATATACTATTCAGAGAAAATGCTGAAAATTAGAAAAATGTTTTGCAGTTTTTGTTATGTTGTAATTACCAATATACTTTAATTTTAAATAAATATTAAAAACTTCTTAAATATATTCTGTTATGTATTTTACTGAATCTTTCAATCAAAAAATATTTCAAAATATTTATCTATCTTCTAATCCTATTAGACTGAAAATTTCCAGCCAGGCAAAACACCCTCCCCACCCATCAACATTTGTACAGAAAAAATAATAAAATAAATTTTCCTATTATAATTAATAAAAGCTCTTCAAGTAAGGGAGTTATTTGGTCTATGAAGTCTTGAAATTCTATATTAAGACATTATCTACTCCTTAAATTACGGTTTGGAATATTATTAGGTATATAAATAATGTTAAATTCTTTAATAATTAACTTATCTACTATTTTATAGTCACAGTTTGCTGTTAAAGACTGTAAATCTGTAGTTTTCCATACCTTATATTTCTGTAAAATGGTTGCACACCTCTGGTATGTTCAATAATATTGATATGAAGTTAACTGCATGATTTAAAGTTATTTCTATTTTTTCCTGCAAATAAACGGGAGTCATGGCATATACTGATAAGACATATAATACCTTAGCCATAATAAAAAGCACGATATAATGTCTATTATCTTAGTGTCACTCAGTAGAATATTCATGTCAGTATTGATAATTTTGAAAATTATCTATAAACCCTAAACTATAGAATTTGCACAATATAATGTCTATTATCTTAGTATCACTCAGTAGCATATTCATGTCAGTATTGATAATTTTGAAAATTATCTATAAACCCTAAACTATAGAATTAACCGTATTAAAAAATATAGTTAACATACGCAGCAAAAAAGAAGTGGACTTAAAGCTGACCCTGAGGTAAGCCATTTTTTAACGTATACTGATCTAATTTCTGTCTATTAATTGTAATTATATTGAATCTCGTTTGAAATAATTTAATAATTCAATCAGTAATGCATGCATCCAAATCAAATTCATTCATTAATCTATCACCCAAAATTTGTAAATGAATATTTTCGTAAGCGGCTGGAAGATCCAAAAATTTAGTATAAGTAGTTAAATTGTATAAGATTAGTAACAGTGGATTTGTTGCTTCCAGCAAAATGCGTATCGTCTTTACAAAATCTGTAATCCAACCGGCAATAAAACAATCGTTCCTTAACATATAGCCAAAAAATATTTATGAATAAAAGAGGTTTATCTGTTTCATATTCATCTATTGAAGAATAAGAATCGAATGTTTGTAACATAAAACACTCTATGATCTACAGCTAACTGAATTTGAAATCGAAGTCGAAAATTCACGGCATATCCTCTTTCTTATAGCAAACTAGGGAATTTGCACTTATGGGGGAATGCAGTTATGGTAATTTAGCAAAGTATTTTCCACTGATTGCATTTTATATATTTATTTACAAAAATTAATGAAAGTTTTGGTTAGTTAGGTTACTTTATCTGGCGGTGGCCACTTGTAAAGCCCATCACATGCTGGCTTACACCCATGATGGGGTCAATGGATTGGTTGAAGGATGGAATTCCGAGAACATTTTAAATTTTAACAATATCAACTTTATTTTCTGAATATTTTCTGCATTTAACGTTTGCGTATCGTCTTTACAAAATCTGTAATCCAACCGGCAACAAAACAATCGTTCCTTAACATATAGCCAAAAAATATTTATGAATAAACGAGGTTTATCTGTTTCATATTCATCTATTGAAGAATAAGAATCGATGATCAATGAATAGATCAATGTTTGTAACATAAAACACTCAATGATCTACAGCTAACTGAATTTGAAATCGAAATCGAAAATTCAAGTCATATCCTCTCTCTTATAGCAAACTAGGGAATTTGCACTTATGGGGGAATGCAGTTATGGTAATTTAGCAAAGTATTTTCCACTGATTGCATTTTATGTATTTATTTACAAAAATTAATGAAAGTTTTGGTTAGTTAGGTAAATAATTTATCTGGCGGTGGCCACTTGTAAAGCCCATCACATGCTGGCCTACACCCATGATGGGGTCAATGGATTGGTTGAAGGATGGAATTCAACGGGCCAGGCCCAGAACACTCCTGAAAAATGGAGGCGTAGGACCCGGACCTCCAGGGTGGTAACCCACAGCTTTACCACGCGGCCATCTAGATTAATGAAAGTATTTTCTGTTGTAGGAAAGTATGTAATTTTGATACAGAGTTGTTAAATAGTAGGGACGTAATTTTCTAAATATGTTAAGTTACTCCTGAAAAAAGGAGGCGTAGGACCCGGACCTCCAGGGTCGTAACCCACAGCTTTACCATGCAGCCATCTAGATTAATGAAAGTATTTTCTGTTGTAGGAAAATATGTAATTTTGATACAGAGTTGTTAAATAGTAGGGACGTAATTTTCTAAATATGTTAAGTAAAAACAGTGTAGAAGTACTTTATTATATGAGGGTTTCCGCAAAATTCTAATCGGGTTGGAGCGAAACCGTGTTATTCGAAGCTTAGCTCTATTCTATAAATCTAACATGTCATAGATGTATTTCTTGAATATTTTGGTTTTATGAAGTCAATCTAATAGTGCTTTCATTAATTATGTTTGCTCTGTCACCAAATTAATATTCCAAAGTAGAAGAAACTTTTTAAATCAAAATAGTTTTGTTTTATAAGGCCGATCTAGTAATGCTTTCATTAATTATATTTGCTCTGTCACCAAATTAATATTCCAAAGTAGAAGAAACTTTTTAAATCAAAATAGTTGTAGAAAATATTTTACAATACGAATAAATTAACATGTTATTAAAGAACAATGAATCGATCACAGTGACTCTTTTCATAATTTCACAATTATAATTTTGAAACAGGTGTTTCCAATAAATGTGCAGGCCATTTGAAATCTGGATATCTCTAGACTATACATATTTTATCTTTCATCAAGTATATTTATTTTAAAAATTTACCACATTTAAAACCATTATAATTTTGAAACAGGTGTTTCCAATAAATGTGGAGGCCATTGGAAATCTGGATATCTCTACACTATACATATTTTATCTTTCATCAAGTATATTTATTTTAAAAATTTACCACATTTAAAATTTGCAGTGTGCTAATACAGTAATTTCTTCTAACAAGGGGAGGCCATATGATCCACCGATTTTGTTCGGCTTTAACATACACGTTGAGGGCCATCGAAATATAACTCGTATAAAAGAGTCAGTGTGCTAATACAGTAATTTCTTCTAACAAGGGGAGGCCATATGCCCCACAGATTTTGTTCGGCTTTAACATACACGTTGAGGGCCATCGAAATATAACTCGTATAAAAGAGTTTAGGTCAATATGCCTTCATTTTTAAAAAAACTGAATCAAATGTCATGACGCCGGATGGCGCCGCTTATATACCTAAAAAATTGGACCTATTTCAACCAAGTTGGCGGCATAGTGGTTAAGGCGCTTTCCTGCGGGACTGCACGTTCTAAGTTCCAGTAATTACTTACGTATTATTTTTCAAGTGAATAAATTAAAACTCTGAATCAAATGTCATGACGCCGGATGACGCCGCTTATATGCCTAAAAAATTGAACCCATTTCAACCATGTTGGCGGCATAGTGGTTAAGGCGATTTCCTGCGGGATTGCACGTTCTAAGTTCCAGTAATTATTTACGTATTATTTTTCAAGTGAATAAATTAAAACGTTACTAACAAAAAACGTCGGGTAAAATCAAATTTTTTTGTTATTAGCAATTCGGCGAGTTGGTACTATCCTATACGTAAAGAAACTTCGAGCGCAAAAGGATATATTAGATATCACCTGACGCATAGTGAATTACGACAATTAGAGAGAAAGAGAGTGAGAGAGGTAAAGCGAGAAAGATATCGAACAATAATTGAAAAAAGTCATTTTGTCAAATGTAACTTTGATTTTACCATTTTTATTTTTATTTGAACATAATAACTAATGTGGTGTCAAATATTTTAGAATAAACGTTTCCTCCTGTTATAGTTATTTACAGAAGGATTGAAACACGCAATTAACCACTGCGCTACTGACACCTTCGAATTATAACTAAATTTTAGATTATATGAACCTAATACGAAACTTCTCGTGCGATTTTCTCGACAATCCTAGAGTAGAGCACTTTATTACTCACACATTATATTGTCCTAGGGGACTACTACGGGTTGCAAAATTTCAAAAAAATCGGTGACCCGAATGTCTGAACCTCCCTTGTTAGTGTAATTTTCTTTGTTTAATTATGAAGAAAATTAATTATTTTTATGAACATTTTAAATAAGGAAAGTTAGTTTCTAAGCAAGATTAATTTATCTGATATATATATATTTTTATTAACAGGAAAAAGTCTCGAACAATAATTCGTTATGATCCCATATCAAAAGCATGTAATTTGTAAAAAAACTAAGGAAGTAGAGTACTAAGCAACCAGGATTTGATTATAGTTTAGATGCGGCTACTTGGTTGATTATTTAAGAAAATAAAATAATAACGCTAACCAAAGTCTAGTGCAGAAATTTGAAATTGTTAATGGATATTTTGAAGAAGAATATATAAAAAGCAATAAAAGAAAATTTGATATAATTATAAAATTTATAGGAAGAATGTATAGCAGATGTCTAATATAAAACACGTTTAAAAATTGAAGATTGTATACACTGATAAGCAGACTAGGAAAATATTTTAGGAAAAAAATAACACTTGCATATCTACCAAACAGTAATTCATTACAGGTGTATATATCTGTTTAAGGAATTTAAAATATTATTTATATTCATCTAAACACTGATAAGCAGACTAGGAAAATATTTTAGGAAAAAATAACACTTGTCTATCTACCAAACAATAATTCATTACAGGTGTATATATCTGTTTAAGGAATTTAAAATATTATTTATATTCATCAAAATTTAAAAACATTAATCTAGAGAATACAGAACTGATCAAAAATTAGGTGAAAAAACAAAATATACATATTTCTTATGAAAAATTTATAATAAAAAATTAATTATATTTCAAAATTTATATCTTTATAATAAATTTTTGTTCGAACATTTCCAATGTTTTCGAGGAAAATAATTACGCTAATTTTTTTGATAATACCAAATCAGTATTCAAGAAAAATACTGTCTATTAGCATCATTTTTAAATATAATCTGAGGTAGAAGAGGAAACCACCGGAGTGAAATTTTTCCCCCTTTAGGAATTTTAAACTTTTTATTCTGCACTCGTTTTCATCTCGAGTTTTGCCCCTTTAGTATTTTTAATATTTAAATTCATATCCCACCGTTTAGCCACCAGAGTCAAAATAAAATCGGGTCCTAGCGCCCCAGTTGGGAATTTTTTCAATTTTTCTTCTGTAAAAGTTTGGAAGTATATAGAATCTTTTGCACTTTTTAATATCTTCCTTTGATCTCCACCGCTTGGGCCCTAGAATGAAATCATTGTGTTCAATATTTTATTAGCCCCTTTAAATTATTTCATTAATCGTATAATATATCTAAATACATCCTTTAATACTAATCAAGATGTTAAAAATTAAAATTTCTATTTTTAAATATTTTATTATGTACGTTATCAATATACATGTACTAAATACTTGTATATAATACAGATATTCAAATAAAATTTTAATTTATTGTATATGATTAGACTGTTTACTAGGTTGAAAAATACAGTAAAATCTGACCAAAGGGAATTGAGCAGTATCAAACAGTTCCTTTTATTCGTGCTTGACATGCTCCGCGCCTTTTTTGTGGCTTCTCTGCAGTATGAAGAATATTGACAGGAAAGTAGTCGACAGATGCCCATTACTTCCGTGAGAGAACTTGTCAAATATGATGCACATGTATATATATATTTTATAAATGAATTTAGATTAAATTGATAAAAAGGAAAAAGTTATTTAATAAGAAATTTTTTTATTAAATTTTTATACTTTAGTTCACTTTTAAATTTTACTATAATCGGAAGTCTATGCTTTGAATCCGAGAAATTCGAATTTACCAAGTATATCATATTTAATCAGTCCTTCTGTACAAATTATAACATGAGAAAAAGTTTATTCTAAAATTTTTGACAGCACATCAGTTAAATTTAAAGCAGAAAAATTATCAGCACTTTCATTTATTTTCTTTTTTAAATGATAGGAAGAATAATTACGAGATAAAATTCAGTAAACTTTGAAAAATACTTTATGAAATATTTGAACACATTTTTCTGTTTTGTACTTAAAAATAGAAAATAAAATATAGTAATTTCTAAGTTATGGATAAATTCGCCTAAATAGTTTCCGCGTAAATCGAAAACCGCGTAAGTACAATATTGCTCAAATTCAATATTACACGAAAGGAAACATTAGTAAACAGAATGCGAAATGAAATTTTTGAGCATACTTTAAGCAGAGATAAGACAATTACACACTAAAGTAATATTTTTGCAAAAAAGCAAATTGTTTTATGAATTTTCATTCGGAGAATTCAAAAAAAATAAAAAATTTACGCATCGGCGTAACTATGAAACCGCTTTACCATATATTTTAGCATATATATGTGTGTATATCAATTATTCACTATATATATTAGTAATCAAAACATTTATTTTGATTATTGCTGCCTTTGTTAATAATTTAAAACTTTTATGATCTATCTTAAAAAATGTTTAGAAGTCATATATCAAATTGTTTTATGAATTTTCATTCCGAGAATTCAAGAAAAATAAAAAATTTACGCATCGGCGTAACTATGAAACAGCTTTACTATATATTTTAGCATATATATGTGTGTATATCAATTAATCACTATATATATTAGTAATCAAAACATTTATTTTGATTATTGCCGCCTTTGTTAATAATTTAAAACTTTTATGATCTATCTTAAAAAATGTTTAGAAGTCATATAACGAATATGCTTTGAATTATTACTTTGATGACAAAGCAAATATAATATCGCAATTAATGAAAACATTGTTAAATCGATATCATGAAACCAAAATATTGCAACAAGTACATCTACGAGCATATTAACATTTATGAAATACACCAATATCTTTTTTAAAGTTATTAAATTTAAACTTTTAGAATATGTAATCGATGCTATCGGTGCTGAACATAACCAACATAAATACAGTGGTACCTCGGTATACGACCTTAATCCGTTCCAGATCCTTGGACTTATACCAAATAAGACGTATACCAAACGAATTTTTCCCATAAGAAAATGATTATTCCGTTCCCATGAAAAAAGCCTATTGTTATTGGCATATTATACATTGATGGGGTTGTATAAAATAGTTTAAACACTATTATACTTAATAGTAAAATACATAATTACAAAAGCAATCACAGTAGATGTAAGAAATGAAAATCTAACTTCACTACATTGCTGAGAAGAGTCGAGTGCCTACTAGGATGGTGCTGAGAAAGGAGGAGGAGGAGGAGATGTTATTGTTTGCAAGAAGAATCCGCTTTCAATAAAGGAATCTGAAATTTGGTGTTTTTTCTCTCTCTATTTTCTGTCTCTTTTCCCTATTTGGATCTTATTGAGGCTCATAAACACTATTATACTTAATAGTAAAATACATAATTACAAAAGCAATCACAGTAGATGTAAGAAATAAAAATCTAACTTCACTACATTGCTGAGAAGAGTCGAGGTGCTGAGAAAGGAGGAGGAGGAGGAGATGTTGTTGTTTGCAAGGAGAATCCGCTTCCAATAAAGGAATCTGAAATTCTGGTGTTTTTTCTCTCTCTATTTTCTGTCTCTTTTCCCTATTTGGATCTTATTGAGGCTCACCAGGTTTGACTTTTATTTAAAATCTGTCCAAAGAAATCTGTAATCTAATCTGCTACAACCCTCTAGAAAACAATCGTTCCTTAACATATATCCAAAATTTATGAATAAAGTTTTACTTCTCTTTCACATTCCTCTACTTACGAGGTTTGACTTTTATTAAAAATCTGTCCAAAGAAATCTGTAATCTAATATGCTACAACCATCTAGAAAACAATCGTTCGTTAACATATATCCAAAATTTATGAATAAAGTTTTACTTCTCTTTCACATTCCTCTACTTAAGAATAAAAACTTATTTTTTATCCAAGAACCGAACGTTTGGAACACAAACTACTGAATGGTGCTTCTGCCTTCTCCTCAGGATGTTTCGGAAATATGATATTATTACGACTTGTTATAATTTTTATATAAGGTATGTGTTTTCTAAGAGAACACACAACAGTCTCATATAAGTTCTAGCGCGCGAATCGGTCGTATTCCAAACAAAGATCGTTTACCAAACAGAATTTTTCGCATCCAAATAGGACGTATTACAAGTTGGACTTATTCCAAAGCGGACGTATTCCGAGGTACCACTGTACATTACAATTGCAGAAAACCCATAAGATATTCTAAATTTAAATTTATTTAACTCATAATTCATTTATTTGCAAAATAAATTATAGAATTTAGAATATATATTCAATAAATAGATTTAAAAAAAGGAAAAGATATAGAGAGATATTTCCGGTTTCAAGCGAGGAACCAGAATTAGCTTAGGGGCAGTTTGAAACTAAGGTCAATGTAAACCAGGTCAAAATATATTGATTTTTTCTCGTTTCATGGTGATTTATTTGATTGCTATTTAATTTCTACATTTATAAAATAGATATCTCACTTTGAAGATATAAAGTATAAAAGCATATGAAGTAAAAAGTAACTCATAATTGTATAGTTAACAAAATATTGAGATTCGTTTAAGATAAAATTCATTCCAAGAGTTTTAAACCGATTTAAATAAGTATTGTGTGTTTTTATTACTGGAGTTCTAATGTAGTAGATTATTTAATTAATTGATATTGAAAATTCCCTGCATATAATGATATTCTGATGAAAACATGATAGAAGAACCTGAGGATTTATGGATAATATATGCCTAAATTTTTAGATTTATTCAATCATATCTATTCATAGCCATAAGTAAATTTATTGTTTATCTTTACTAATCATGTATGATTATAATGGAAAATCTCTGGAAACTTAACAATGAGGCTGATTTCGAATAGACCAACACAAAGAAAATTAAAATAAAGTTTTCCAGGAAATTCACCATGTTATTGCTAATAGGTCATCATCTTCATATCTGAATATCAATGTATTGTGTAACCACCCCAATGTTAGAGCTCCATTCATCTCCAAATTTAAAAATTATGAAGCTGTTTAGGGTATGTTCAAAAATTTATTTGTACTTCTCATCTCAGCGTATAAATTTTATTATAAATTTAATCTACGATTGTTTTTCACCTTATTGTTAGAATCGCATCTTCAATTTCTTGAAAATCATCTTATATTAGTATAATTGATGATATCATAGTTATAGCTGATAGTTGAGATCTAAAGCAATCTTCAGATTTATGAAAATGTTTGTCTGCTAGTTAAGATTCGTGTTTTATCGAGATTTTATGTAAATGGGAAAAGTCTGTTTAGTTAGAAAATCATCTTTTGTGCATATTTCTTATATTTAATAGGTAATATAAAATGCATAGTTTTAAATATACAATTAACAAATCTATTCAAAAAATATATTTTCACAGGGAAAATACAACACTGAACTTAATACATTTTCAATGTAATCATCTTGAGTTTACACTTCTTATAATAATTAAAGATTTAAACCTTCCTCATATTTCGTGAAATATCATTAGAAGTTATCAGTTCTTCACCAAAGAATAATTCTTTTTCACTTTCTCTATATTGAATGGCTGAAATATGAAATAATCAATTTATTTTAAGAAATATAAATCATTTTAAGTAAGAAGAAGAATGAATTTAGAGTGAGAGGTGTGAACTTATGAGTGCTCTCTATGAGCGCCTTTTGACTGTATGAAACTGTAAATATGACCTAGCAGAATTCATATGTATATAGGTTAATACATATAAGCTGTAAGCTAATATAATATACTATATCACTATAATAACTAATGTATATAAACTATGAACTTATATCTAATACGACCTTAAAGAAAGATATAAACTTACAGAGTTCTGACTTTTTACAAGTTATTCGAGACCTATGAACTTATAGATATATTTTCTTAGCCAAAGGTTCTAATCTCTGCAGTTGAGAATCGCTTTTGAAAATACTAATACGACCTTAAAGAAAGATATAAACTTACAGATTTCTGACTTTTTACAAGTTATTCGAGACCTATGAACTTACAGATATATTTTCTTAGCCAAAGGTTCTAATCTCTGCAGTTGAGAATCGCTTTTGAAAATAACAAAGACATATAATCGTTAAAATATTTCTCATATTCAGGTAAACAGTTTAATATGTGAAGATTTTCATTCATATGCAGTTTGAGGTATCCATAGTTTATCTGTTTTGAGACTATTATGAATGTGGCATAAATTTTTTTCTGTATTATGCATCAAAAACATAGTTATTTGTTTGCAGCATAAAACACTGAAATATAAAGAAAGAGGGCTACCTGCAATAAACGAGAACAAAATTAAAATATTGCATATAAATCTGATTATTATTAAATGACATGATATTAAATATATTTGCAATTTCTTATAATTAATTAATTGTGCTTATTAACTATTTGTATAATAAATTTTTATAAGATACACTCGTGACCTTGCGCATACGTGAGGCATAAAACATTGAAATATAAAGAAAGAGGGCTACCTGCAATAGACGAGAACAAAATGAAAATATTGCATATAAATCTGATTATTATTAAATGACATGATATAAAATATATTTGCAATTTCTTATAATTAATTAATTGTACTTATTAACTATTTGTATAATAAATTTTTATAAGATACACTCGTGACCTTGCGCATACGTTTTCTCTGCTTGTTAATTATATATGTAACGTAACAATGAGAAGCAATTTAGAAGAATTGTTATATGTAGGTTAGCTTCTATTTCAGAAGGTCCGGTATTAATTTTAGGTGAGAATATTGTTTTCTAAAATATCACAAAAGGAATAAGAAGTTTCAGCCTGATTCACACAGAGAATTTCCTTCATATCACTCGTATTAGTGCGATAAGGTAATAAAAATGCAAGGTTCCTGAGTTTTGGCGAAGCAGATGCAATTTTTCTTAAATTTTTTTAATGTATATTAGCCTGATTCACACAGAGAATTTCCTGCATATCACTCGTATTAGTGCGATAAGGTGATAAAAATACAAGGTTCCTGAGTTTTGGCGAAGCAGATGCAATTTTTCTTAAATTTTTTTAATGTATAATGTATAAATTTATGAAATTCGTTATGAATATTTTAATATTTTAAAATTATTTTCTTATTTTTTACCAAACTTATCCCACGTTAATCGTAAAAATGTCAAAACTTTGGAATACACTTAATTCTATTTTAAAAATCCCAACTGTTCAAAAATTTCTGATATTTTGATATTTTTACAATGATATATCAGACAAAGAATGATAAAGAATTTCAAAAAGAATTATCGCTAATGAAAATAAGATAAATGCATAATTAATAAATGAAAAAATACTGGTATTCTGCATTTTAATTGGATTTAAAAGTTGTTGTATGTCTGAACATTTACAAAGTTAAATCAATTTTAAACATTATTAAATTACTGTATTTTGAATTGCTAATACTTTTTTAATGGAGATCTAGGGCAGAAATTGGAATTTCTTAATGGTTATTTTGAAGAAGAATATATACAAAGAAATAGAAAATTTGATTTAATTATTAAATATATAAAAAGAATGCATAGCAGATGTCTTAATACTTTTTTAATGGAGATCTAGGGCAGAAATTTGAATTTGTTAATGGTTATTTTGAAGAAGAATATATAGAAAGCAATAGAAGAAAATTTGATTTAATTATTAAATATATGAAAAGAATGCATAGCAGATGTCTAACATAAAACAGGTTTAAAAATTGAAGATTGTAAACACAAATCCCAACTGTTCAAAAATTTCTGATATTTTGATATTTTTACAATGATATATCAGACAAAGAATGATAAAGAATTTCAAAAAGAATTATCGCTAATGAAAATAAGATAAATGCATAATTAATAAATGAAAAAATACTGGTATTCTGCATTTTAATTGGATTTAAAAGTTGTTGTATGTCTGAACATTTACAAAGTTAAATCAATTTTAAACATTATTAAATTACTGTATTTTGAATTGTTAATACTTTTTTAATGGAGATCTAGGGCAGAAATTTGAATTTGTTAATGGTTATTTTGAAGAAGAATATATAGAAAGCAATAGAAGAAAATTTGATTTAATTATTAAATATATGAAAAGAATGCATAGCAGATGTCTAACATAAAACAGGTTTAAAAATTGAAGATTGTAAACACTGATAAGTAGACTAGGAAAATATATCGGGAAAACCCACTTGGTAATCTACCAAAAAATAATTCATTACAGGTGTATGTATTTTGTTTAAGGAATTTTAAAATATCATTTACATTCATCAAAATTTAAAAATATTAATCTAGAGAATACAGAACTGATCAAACATTAGGTGAGAAAACAAAATATACATATTTCTTAAGGAAAAGTTATAATAAAAATTAATTAAATGTCAAAATTTATATTTTTATAATAAACTTTTGTTGGAACATTTCCAATGTTTTCGAGGAAAATAATTACGGTAATTTTTTTGATAATACCAAATCAGTATTCAAGAAAAATAATGTCTATTAGCATTATTTTTAAATATAATCTGAAGTAGAAGAGAAAACCACCAGAGGGAAATTTTTCCCACTTTAGGAATTTTTAAACTATTTATTTTGCACTCGATTTCATCTCCAGTTTAGCCCCTTTAGCAGTTTTTAAAGGTGGGATATAAATTTAATATTTAAATTTATATCCCACCGTTTAACCACCAGAGTCAAAATAAAATCGGGTCCCAGCGCCCCAGTTTGGAATTTTCTAAAATTTCTTCTGTAAAAGTTTGGAAGTATTTAGCATCTTTTGCACTTTTTAATATCTTCCTTTGTTCCCCACCACTTGGCCCAAGCATGAAAACATTAGGTTCTATTTTACATTATTCCCTTTAAATTATTTCATTAATCACATAATATAGCAATGTCTAAATTCAGCATCTTTTGCACTTTTTAATATTTTCCTTTGTTCCCCACCACTTAGCCCAAGCATGAAAACATTAGGTTCAATTTTACATTATTCCCTTTAAATTATTTCATTAATCACATAATATAGCAATGTCTAAATACAAGATTTAACACCAATCCAGATGTTAAAAATAAAATTTCTATTTTTAAATATTTTATTATCTATATACATTTGCTAAATATTTTTTTTTATATATTACAGATATTCAAATAAAATTTTAATCTACTATATAAGATTAGAATGTTTACTATGTGGAAAAATACAGGAAAAGTCTAGAGAAAAGGAATTGAACAATATAAAACAGTTCATATATTCTTGAATGCTGTGCGCCTTTTGTGTGGCTTCACTGCAGTGAGCAGAATATTACTAGGAAAGCTATGGAGAGTTGTCGATTACTTCCGTGAAAAAACTGGTCAAATACATGCAAATTGGTCTATTCGAAATCAGCCTCATTGTTAAGTTTCCAGAGATTTTTCCATTATAATCATACATGATTAGTAAAGATACAGGAAAAGTCTAGAGAAAAGGAATTGAACAATACAAAACAGTTTACTTTATTCTAGAATGCTCTGCGCCTTTTGTGTGGCTTCACTGCAGTGAGCAGAATATTACTGGGAAAGCTATGGAGAGTTATTGATTACTTCCGTGAAAAAACTGGTCAAATACGATACACATGCAAATATCATATAAATGAAATTGATTAAATTGATAATAAGGAAAAGATTACTTAATAAGAAATTTTCTTATTAAAATTTTATACTTTACTTAACTTTTAAATTTTACTATAATTGGAAGTCTGAGCTTTGAATCCGAGAAATTAAAATTTTCGAGGTATACTGTATTTAATCAATCCTTCTGTAAATAACTATAACAGGAGGAAACGTTTATTCTAAAATATTTGACACCGCATTAATAATATTCAGATGTGGTAGAAATATTTTTATGCAATTTTCGTTTCTTTTCTGTTGCGGGTAGTTTTCTTTCAGTTTCTATATTTCTTTTTCACACACCACATTAATAATATTCAGATGTGGTAGAAATATTTTTATGAAATTTTCGTTTCTTTTCTGTTGCGGGTAGTTTTCTTTCAGTTTCTATATTTCTTTTTCACGCAAATATTTTATAAGAAAGAGTAAGCGAGTAACTATTGTTTAGTTGCATAAGGCATAAAAAATTTCATGCCAGATTTATCATACTCTCAAAAACAGCTAAAATATGCGCGCTTCGAACTGCATATAAACGAAAACTTATACATATTAAACTATTTTGTTTAATGGATGACGCATTTTACGGATGATGTGTCTTTGTTATTTTCAAATGGCCACGTCAATGATGTTATTCACATCACTTGCATAGAATTAAATCCTCTGACTCATAATATGTATCTGTAAGCCACATAGCTCTCACTCTATATTCAATGTTTAATCAAAACTTATGAAACTTCATGTATTTTGTTAATTTTCATATTTACCTGCTTTTCCATAGACGTTGCTTTTTGACTTACCTCTAAGGCTGGATTCACACTGGTCTCGCGACTGCGATTGCATTCATGACCGCGAAACAATCCCTTCAGCCCTCGCTTAACGACTCTTGGCTGCGACCACGACAATATTCAACTTGCTGAAGAATCTTTAATCAAAACTTATGAAACTTTATGTATTTTGTTAATTTTCATATTTACCTGCTTTTCCATACACGTTGCTTTCTGAATTACCTCTAAGGCTGGATTCACACTGGTCTCGCGACTGTGATTGCATTCATGACCGCGAAACATTCCCTTCAGCCCTCGCTTAACGACTCTTGGCTGCGACCACGACAATATTCAACTTGCTGAATATTGTCACGATCGCATCGGCTATGTCATTACGATAGCCAATAGAAAGAAGGAATTATGCTGCATCAGCTCTTATTGGCTGTTGTTTACGCAGTTGCTATTGGTTGAGTCGAAAAATCGTAAAGCCGGTCGTGATCAATCTGCATGTTCTGTTGCAAGTCGTCAGTCGTAGTTGTGGTCGCAGGCCAGTATGAATCCAGCCTAAGCCAATTCTGGTTTCATCTTTGATATTGGAAATTTTTCTTTATAACTTTTCTTTTTTTTAATCTATTTATCTTAATTTATATTCTAAGACCTATAATATATTTTATAATAAATGAATAGAGAGATACATAAATTTAAATTTACAAATATCTTATGTGTTTCCGCAATTGTAATTGTACTTATATCATAAAAATGCATAGAAAAATAGAATCCTTCTAAATTCGTATAGTGAAATTTGAACAATGATAAGAAAGAGAAAAACCCCTTAGTTACATGAAGATGGTGAATGATATACTGCAGAAAAATGCCTCTATTCAAAACGCATTTCTTTATTAATATGCTTTGACTCATAAAACCCTTCTGTAATTCAGCGCCCTCTAAAGTATAGTAGTTCTTTCTTTCTTCTTTCTGAAGTATAGTAGTTTTTTCTTCTAAAGTATAGTAGTTCTTTTTTTATTACAACTATAGAATGAAATAAATTTATTTATTTTTTAATCTGACATGATGAGAAAACTATTTCTTATAGCTGAAAGTTTGTTTTCAGTTTACCTTTTCCATTTTCATTAAAATGAGATATTTTTTACATAATTTTGATTTTTTCTTCAAATCAGATAATATTTATCAAATACTATTTTTTGAAATATCTAAATAATTTTGAGTTTTCCCTTTCACCTTTCTAACGACAGAGAGAAACCACAGTATGTCAAAAAGATGATAACAGCATATTTAAGAATCTGTATAGGAGAAACTGGTCCAAAATGATCCCCTTAAGCAAAATCCCGAAAAGAAATTTCAAAAAAGTTGTTATTGGATTAATTTTTTTATAAATTTTGGAAGTCTAGTCTTTCCACTGTAGAATATATTAAACCTTTCGAGGATTATTCGTTCGAAGTAAGAGAAAAAATAAAAATTTGAGGCCTATTCCAAAGTTCATTTTGTACATTCACCTGCCCAAAATGATACCATAGTGCTAATTTTGCCGCAGATACTAACAATTAATAAATAATTGCAATATTTATTAATTATAAATAAAACAATAAGTGTACACTCGAAAATAGTAATATATGGTCTCCCATCTTGGAAAACCCTCTGGTAACATCCTCCACTGACAACCACTTTTTAAAACGTACAACACTCCACAAAATACGTCATGGCTTTGTTTTCTGTTTGCTACTCTCCAGAATTGGCCTGATTTTTTTAAATTGCTATGCTTACTTTACCTCATTTCTTCGAGATTTTAAACAGGTAAAAACACCATAGCAAAAACAAGTTTGATTTTATCTCCGTAAGATGTTATTCCAAATTTATGAAAGTAAAAGATACATCAGTTAATTACTACTTTACCTCATCTCTTCGAGATTTTAAACAGGTAAAAACACCACAGCAAAAACAAGTTTTATTTTATCTCCGTAAGATGTTATTCCAAATTTATGAAAGTAAAAGATACATCAGTTAATTAAAATTTCTGATACCTTAGATCGGAGACATTGATTTTCATTTAGACCTTACCTAATTAGGACATAATCGCCATTTCGTTTGTACCAGTACAAGCTTTTGGTGTTTTTCAAAATGTGACGATAAATCTTCAGGAAACCCAATAGAGGTTTCATCCTGATATATCATTTTTCTGATACCTTAGATCGGAGACATTGATTTTCATTTAGACCTAACCTAATTAGGACATAATCGCCATTTCGTTTGTACCAGTACAAGCTTTGGTGTTTTTAAAATGTGACGATAAATCTTCAGGAAACCCAATAGAGGTTTCATCCTGATATATCATTTTGGACCAGTTTCCCCAAGTTCCAATTACCTGCATTGCATATCCATATGTTACAACCTGTAATTCATTAACTAATAGTATGTTTATTTTTATTACAATAGTATTTGATTTGATTCTACTTAAATTTAGCATTTCTACATTTGTATAATTTTCTACCACTACTCTCATCATTCACGAATAATAGAAGTCTTGCTGAAGTTTCTCCAAGTTCCAATTACCTGCATTGCATATCCACATGTTACAACCTGTAATTCATTAAGTAATAGTATGTTTATTTCATTACAATAGTATTTGATTTGATTCTACTTCAATTTAGCATTTTTACATTTGTATAATTTTCTACCACTACTCTCATCATTCACGAATAATAGAAGTCTTGCTGGTATATTACCTCATTTATAGATGATTTTAACACTAAAGCTATTTATTCAATCCTAGCTGTAATATTAATTAATATTAGTTTCGTGTATTTGGCACCGATAGTATCAATTGCATTAAGATTTAGTCATTTTTAAAACGATATTCATGTATCATATAAATCTATGACGCATTATAAAGTTAATTCGTCATACATGTACTTCTTAGAATACTGCTGCTTTACCATATCGATTTAATAATATTTTCCATTAAAACATTTGCTTCGTCATCAAATTAAAATTCCAAAGTGTAAGAATTTTATTACTTCAATATCCTTTGATAATATATTTTGCAATATGAATAAATTAAACAAAATATTAAAGAACGTTGAGGATGACAAATATTTCCATGATTTCATGATTATAATTTTGAAATACTCTACGTGTTTTCATTAAATATGAAGCTGTTTGTAATCTGAAAATTTCTATTTTGTACAGAATTTTATATTCCATCAAATATATTTATTTGAAAGATTTGGAAAGTAGTCAAGGCAGTTTGAACAAAACAAAAAAAAGGTAATTATTGGTGTTTACGCATTCAATGCATTCGATCCAGGAAAAGATTTTATATCAGATACGAACATATTTTATTCAATAATATCTATTAATAGGTATCACTATCAGTCCTTTAGTGTACATATGTCAGAGTTGGCGCTTATGCAGTGGCAAGTAATTTGTTTCTTTCTACAATCCATCAATCCAAATTTTAGTGTGACTGATTTAAGAGTTTGCAGTAAAAATATTAATTAATATCTTTTAATACAAATCCTATATGTTAATATTTTTTAAAAATATCTTAATAAATATTGTAAAGAAAGAAAAACTATGAAATTTATTTTACGTTTTTACAGAATTTAATGTCGAAAATAGAAATTTTATTCAAAACTGGAATACTGTCGTCAGTTTAAGTTTACATTAGCGCTATAAGAACGAGTGTAGAGCCGATAGAAAGATGATGGCGAATAGTGAAACATTTTCTGAAGGACTGTATCTTTTTCTGCTGCCAGCGTCGGGAATATAGGCACTGTAAGTTTGGATGCTTACATCAATCTGCCAGTGATCAGCTTATCTGTCTAGAAAAATTCTCTTAAAAGCCGATAATGAAAGTTTTACAATACGGAATTGTCGATTCACACTAATCATTAATTAGAGGGGAATCTTTAATTCTCTAATATATTTTTATCGCATTTTTATCGCATCATCCATATTTTCCCATATGTGTCATTTATAATCCTAACAGCCTATAACAGGCGGTCAGGCATACACGGAACTCCGCCTGAAACATCACTTGCATCTGCACGACACCCGACGAGCAGCCTGACGTCAATGGAAGAGAGGTATACGCATATGAACTGTATGTAAATTATATATATATATATACAGATATCCCTTCTATAACACGGATCCCTGCAAAACGGTTTCGCTCTAACACGATTTAAAAATTACGGAAACCCTCATATAACACGGTTCTTAACACATTTAGAAAATTATGTCTACTCTTCTACTGCATATGAACTGTATGTAAATTATATATATACACAGATATCCCTTCTATAACACGGATCACTGCAAAACGGTTTCGCTCTAACACGATTTAAAAATTGCGGAAACCCTCATATAACACGGTTCTTAACACATTTAGAAAATTATGTCTACACTTCTACAACACAAAAACATCTTCAATAATTCCTGTAAATCCGTATTAGGATCATACAATACATACATAAAATGAAATCATTGGGAAATACTTTGCTAAAATTACTCATAAATGCAATTTCGCTAGTTTGCCATGAGAGGGACGTTATGCAGCCTATCGGTCGATTTAGATTCGAAATTGAGTTAATTGGCAAATTTTGAGTATTTTGTGTTCCAGATTTTCAGTTCTTGGATAAAAAATTAGTTTTTATTCTTCGACAGAGGAATGTGAAAAAGCAGAAAAACTTTTTATTCATAAACTTTTTTAGGTATATGTTAAAGAACGATAGTTTTCTAGCGAGTTGTAACGGGTTAGATTACAGATTTTGTAAGGAGAGCAGAAGATACACCAACTTTAAATGCATAGAAAAGTTCAGAAAGTGAAGGTCACATTGTTAAAGAACTCGTTTTAACGAAATAGTGGTAAGGAAAACATAATTATCATATGAATGTTACATAGGCTGTATACTTTTAACTATCCTTTTGCTTTATGTATATTGTTTTATAAGGGCTTACGGGTATATATATTTTTATGTTTCGTGTTATTAATATTCTTAATAAACATTAAGTTTCTTATATGAAACTAAAGAAAGTTATTTGTTTTGAATTGTTTTGGAACGTAACAATCATTTTTGCATTAGCTGTGGGTCTGGTATAACACGATTTCATCCAACACGATGTTTTTCAGTAACCTATTTACCGTGATATCGGAGAAATACCTGTATACCTATATCTGATATAAAATCATTTTCCTGCATCAAATGCAATGGATGTTTATTATGTTTTTTGGCCAAACAACCTTGAATAGTTTCCAAATCTTTCGAAAAATATATTGGATGGAATATAAAATTCTGTACAATTAAGAAATTTTCAGATTTCAAACAGCCGCCATATTTAATGAAAACATGTATTTCAAAATTATAATGAACAAATTATTGAAATATTTGTCAATATCAACGTTCTTTGATATGTTGTTAATTTATTCAGTAAAATATATCATCAAAGGATTTTGATTTAATAAATTTATTATTCTTTGATAAGGAAGCAAATATAATATCGTAATTAATGAAACTATTGTTAAAAGGATATCATAAATCAAACGTGTATTCTAAGAAGTATATGTACAGTATGACGGATTAGCTTTTATAATGGTCGTAGATTTACACGACACATAATTATCGTTATAAAAATTAATAGATTTTAATTATCAGGTTATGATATCCGATATTATTGGTGCCAATTACATGGAACTGGTATTGATTAATAATACAGTCAGGGAAGAATAAATAGCATTAGGGTACCAGGCTAGTAAGCGCTTAGCGACAAGCAACATACGACTAGCGACAGAGAGATTAGTAGCTGGCCATACTGATACGCGGCTTGCTCGACTTCAGTCGCCATAATAGCATTATCAAGAAAATTACGACTCTTTCTTCTTTTGGATGATGATTTTCATCAATCCTTCTACGCAAATATCCATTAATTTATTTAAAACAAGAATTTTATATAATTTACAAGTTACTGTACTTATCAGATATACCACAAGCATTTCCCACTTCCCACCACAATTTATCGGTAATATTTCTATTTTTAAAAATTTGTTGTGTGTCTTACCATAATACAGGTCTGCTTTGAACTTTTAAAATCAAAAATTCTCTATTAATGCTGCTGGAATTCATTACTTAAGTTTCACAAGAACAGACTTATCGCCTCTGTTTGTCGCTCAAAATTAAACTCGTTTGAATTCTGAGCGAGTCGTTCAAGCGCTTACCGATTGGTCGCAATCGCTTTACATCAGGCTGGTCAGTTCAACGAAAACCTGTATGTTTGCAACTGACTTTTGTTGCCAGCTACAAAAGACTCGCTCTGTTGCTTACCAGCCTGGCCGTACTCTTAGTGTTAAAATTACCTATAAATGAGGCAATATGCAAGTATAACTTCTACGGTTCTTATTAGGAGAATAGTGGAAAAAATTATACAAACATGACATCCGTGACTTTTGTCACGGGCCGGCATCGAAGTGGGCCCCACCGTTGGGCCTGAAGTGTTACATAACGTGTACATAGTTCGCAGGCTGCCAACGGTGCACCTAAAGCAGTCGTACCAAAATAAACATTTTTATATATAACATAATTTATAATGAATGGAATTTTGAATTTATCCAGAAGTGTTACATAACGTGTCCGATAGTTCGCAGGCTGCCAACGGTGCACCTAAAGCAGTCGCACCAAAATAAACATTTTTATATATAACATAATTTATAATGAATGGAATTTTGAATTTATTGTTTGCCTTTTTTAAATAAATGCTTCTTGTTTTATATGGTTTTTTTATTAAACCAAAGTGATGCACTTCTTTAAGTGGGGCGCGGATCATAGGTTTGTCACGGGCCCGAAAATTTCTTCGAACCTTAAGGGTTTTAATATATCGCTATACTCTAAAAAGCTGAAATTTGAAGATTTTACAAATTTTCAAAAATATGGTAACCCGAAATTATAACCTAAAATGGTAGAAAAGAGGAAAACTGAATTCCATTGTTTATTTTATAGTATAAAATCGCTATTTCTTAACTAGTTGGGTGTTTCATACTGGCAAGGGACCTTCATAATTTTCTGAATTCGATTTCTGAAAATGCAAAAGTAGCACGTTATGAAACATCTAAACAAAAATTTATCGGCAAATTCCATTGTTTATTTTATAGTATAAAATCGCTATTTCTTAACTATTTGGGTGTTTCATACTGGCAAGGGACCTTCATAATTTTGTGAACTCGATTTCTGAAAATGCAAAAGTAGCACGTTATGAAACATCTAAACAAAAATTTATCGGCGGACCGTTGATGAAACGAAAGCTACAGATGTTCAAAGTTAAAAGAATAACTAGTATTATAAAATTTTCAACGGAAATAGTACATATTTAACTATAACTATTGTATAGGCCTAACTTAAGAATGATTGTGTGTCAGATAAAAATGGGAGGAACAATGAGAACATTTGAAGAAAGGTAAAGATGGACAACTGAATTCATGACATGTTACACAAATATTGAAATTAAAATAGTACTCAACAAGTGTAATGAATGTTTCAAATTGCAGTCAAGATATCCAGTTTTGTAGAAAAAGCATCAGATCATATTTTTGAGAAATTGGAGCAGTGAATTGGGAATGAATGTATTTCTTAAATTTTAATAATGGTGAAAACATGTCATGAATCCGATAATCCATCTTTAACTTTTTTAAATGTGCTCACTGTACTTCCCATTTTTCTCTGAATCATGCAATCATCCTAGAGGTACACAACAGTTTTAATTAAATATATATTATGTTCGTTGAAAATTATATAATACAAGTTCAATATTTGTACATCTGTAGCTTTGGTCCAAATTTCCTAATGGGAAGTAAAAGAAATCACAAATTGATTAAAAATAAAAGAGAGTACGACACAAAAGTTTTAACAATAGCATTATTTATTGTATCATGTTACATTTATAAATGAGAAGTCTATCTTAAAGTAATAAACTTGATTATATGCTTACTTCGTTTACAATAAGTAAAAAATTAGTGAAATTATTATTAACGATTTTCTAAAATGTATGTCAATGAAAATAAAAAACAATTTCACTGAAATACATTTTAAAAATATATATTTCAATGAAAAAATTTTTAAATGGTGTTATGCTTAAAATGCATTTTGCATTAATTTTTCTTTTGGTGTGAACGGATAGGTTTTATATAATGTACATAAAATAAATGACTAAACATATACAGGTATGAAATATACATTAATAAAAAATATATTGAAGCATCTAATGGAGAATCGCATTCGTAATTCTTAGAAAAAAGCCAAAATATCCAAACACAAAGTATAATCCCAACCAACATCTGCAATGTTTGAATAGCAGTGATAAATATGGCAATTATTTTAGGTACTTTTATATCCATCAATTTTGCCATGAAATAGGTATACATGAAGGAATGTACAATTACATTTAAATAAAAATAGAAAACTCCGATTGATACTTCTCTGAACATTGCATACCACATCATTATTAACGTAGTTGTATGATGATACCAATGCATAAACATCAAATTTCGTTTTCTCAAAATAATTAGCATAGTATCTCCTAATTCCCATATTTTTGAGAAAAGAAATATAGTTATCCAGAATACAAGTTGTGGCTGTTTTTCAATAAATGCTTTATCGCATGCTATACAGTAAAATGTAAAATGACGGAATGCGAAATAAAATATGGGGATACCCCTAATGGTTGAGAGGATGCTATAAAATGCCAAAAATCCGTTCCAGATAATCGCTGTATGTTTGAGGTCGAAAGGTGGTCGAGTCTTCATAAATCTTTGCAGAAAAAAAATGAGAGCCAAATAAATGATTGAAGCATAAAAGGAATAATGCCAGTAGTTTCTTAAGAAATTTCTCATTGAATCATTTCCGACGAGAGTTTCAAAATGATAAGGAATTGGAAAAAGTTCAGACACATTGCATTGTTCCATCTTCTTATTCGTATATCTGTAAAAAAACATAAAAATATTTTATAAATATATTGTGTTTCATTATCATAAAATTTATATTTTATCAATTAAATTTTATCTTAGTGTCTCTTTCCATAATTTGCCCATTATAATTTGGAATAGGTACTTCGTTTTATTTGAAAGATTTTTTGAAATAGTTTAAAAAATTGCAGAATGTATAAAATTAAAATATGATGAATTATTTCTATTATTTTATTCAGTTTCGTATCATTACTACCAGTAAATAATTACAACTATTACGTCCAGCACCTAGATACACTTAAGACCCAGCTTTAGAATATCCCGTTAATATTCCTATTAACTATAACCAGCGGTTATCTGTTTTACAATTCTTAGATAAATGCTAATTGATAGACCAGTAATTGTCAACCGGATGGCCGCATGTAAAAGCTGTTATTTTAACCGGGATCAAATCTGGGTCCCATAACTCCAGTTTTTCAGAAAGAGTCCGATCTCGGCTGTTGAACCCCATCCATCAACCATCTATTTGTCCCCATCATGGGTGTTAGCCAGCCTGTGATGTGCTCTATAAGTGGCCGCCACCAGATAAAGAATATTCCATGAGGATATGACGGCTTAACAATGTTCAGACACATTGCATTGTTCCATCTTGTTATTCGTATATTTGTAAAAAAAAACATAAACATATTCTATAAATATATTTTGTTTCATTATCATAAAATTTATATTTTATCAATTAAATTTTATCTTTGTTTACATCATTTTCATTCTTTATATCTTTTATTCGGTTGATTAATATTCACTTCATAAAATTTGATTATTCAATTCTCAATTAAGATTTTATATTTTGAAAATGCATAACTGCAATGTCTCCTTATAATGTGAAACACTATGCAGACTCAAAATGTGCACCCATCAGTATTTTCATGTGGATTACGCTTTATTCTTAAATTTTAATAGGCGAGCGCTTTTTTCACAAACATAAGAGAATAAATCCTTTTCGCATTATTTCTCGCGAATCTGTCAACTTGTCAAGTTAGATGAATTTAAATTATAAAAATTTTTCTAAACAGCGTATATCATTTTCATTGTTTATATCTTTTATTAGGTTGATTAGTATTCACTTCATAAAATTTGATTATTCAATTCTCAATTGAGATTTTATATTTTGAAAATGCATAACTGCAATGTCTCCTTATAATGTGAAACACTATGCAGACTCAAAATGTGCACCCATCAGTATTTTCATGTGGATTACGCTTTATTCTTAAATTTTAATAGGCGAGCGCTTTTTCCACAAACATGAGAGAATAAATCCTTTTCACATTATTCCTCGTGATTCTGCCAACTTGTCAAGTTAGATGAATTAAAATTATAAAAATTTTTTCTAAACAGCGTACAAATGCAGCAATTATAGAAACGCAAATTTTTCCTTAATGCTATTTATTCTTACCTTTCTGTATTATTAATTAATTCCAGTTCCATCTCTTTATGTTTGGCACGGATAGGAACGATTTGATAACCTGAAAATATAAATTTAATAAATTTTTTAAATTATTGTTGATATTGACGTATTCCATTATTGCAAATGTGTTTGTAGATGTACTAATTGGAATTATTTTGTTTCATGATATCGATTTAACAATACTTTCATTCATTACGATATTAAATATTTGCTCCATGATCAAATTAATATTCCAAAATATAAGAAGTTTATTAATTCAAAATCATTTTATATTGTACAATATAAATAAATTATAAGATATTAAACAGCATAAAGTGATTAAAATAATTTTTTCCATAATTTGTTAATTATAGTTTTGAAATACGTGCTTCCGTTAAATATGGCGGCTATCTGAAATCTGATAATTTAAATTTTATCTTTCATCAAATATATTTATTTGAATGATTTTTTTAAAGTAATTTCAAAAATTTGCTGAATGCATAAAATTACGATACAATAAATTATTTATCTTATTTTATTGTTTCCAGTCATATCATATAACATTTTTACCTGTAAATGATTGCAAAAGCTAACAGCAATAACTCCTAGATACAGCTAAGACCCAATTTAACAATTTTACAAAATTTCCTCTTAACTGTAACCACCAGTTATCTGTTTTACAACTGTTAGATAAATGCTAATTGGTAGATTTTAAAATCCTTAACAACCAATTACAGTTTATCCAACAGTTATATAATGATAACTGGTGGTTAAAGATAACAAGAACTTTAACGGGACATTGCAAATCCAGTCCTAAATTAAACAAAATATATTTGATATAAACATAATGACTTCTAAACATTTATTAAGACATAGATCACAAAAATTTTAAGTTAACAATGCGCCAATAACCAAAATAAATGTTTCGATCATTAATATATATAGGGTGACAAAACTTCGGAAGTGGTAGAACAAGACAAGACATGCACTTTTTGTCATCGTCTGCGGGCAGATATTTTGAGCTGGGTGCCTTAAAAATTTGATTTGAAACAATCCGAGTCGGCCGAACTGTGCTTCATCTCGCTATGTTGAAAAAACTGCTTTGAAGATATTGATTTTATGGTAAGAGGTTTGTTCACAGACGAGGCATGCTTTACACTGGAGTGATGCGTGACTTCCCACAACAGCCATGTGTGCACTGAGGAAAGTCCTCGAATGAAACTTCTTCGTTGCTCTCAACATCGGGTCTGTATTAATATTTGGGCAGAAATTCATGGGGACATTTTGATCGGCCCATATGTATTGACTCCCCGCCTAAACTCTCGAATTTACCGTGTTTTCCTTCAAGATGCATTTCCGGAGTTATTGGAAGATATTCCATTATCGCTGCTAGCTAATATGTTGTTTCAACACGAAGGGTCGGCCGGATGGCCGCGTGGTAAAGCTTCGGCTTACCACCCTGGAGGATCCGGGTTCAAATCCGGGTCCCACACCTTCAATTTTTCAAGAGGGGTCCGGGCCCGGCCTGTTGAACCCCATCTTTCAACCATCCGGTTGACCCCATCATGGGGTGCTGGCCAGCCTGTGATGGGAGCTATAAATGGCCGCCGCCAGATAAAGAATATCCCATGAGGATATGGCAGCGTAATAAAACTAACCTAACCTTCAACACGAAGGGTTGCGGCATATTTCAGCCAGTATGTTAGGGACTTCCTGATAACGCAGTCCTGGCTACCGAAATTATCAGATTTGACATGTCTAGAATGCTTCTTATGGAGTCATCTAAAAAATCTAGTTTATGACACCGCTGAGGAGTTGGATCAGGATCTTATTATACATATTGTTCAACCTGCCAGCATTGTACGAGAAACACCAGCCATTCTGTTTAATAATGAGCTCTTTCGTGTAATATTGAATTTAAGCTTTGTTGGATTTATGCAATTTTCGATTTACGCGGAATTTTTTTGGACAAATTAACCTGTAATTCAGGGACGTACTGTATTTTATTTTCTGTTTTAAACGTACCAGATATTATAAAGTATTTTTTTTTAATAAATTATTTTTCAAAGATTTTATCTTACAATTATTTTCATCTCCTATGATTTAGAAAAGAAAATCAATGAATGTTTTCTTAAATTTCCTTTTCGGAGATTTTACTAAGGTGCTGTCTAAAAAATTTCAAAATAAGTTTTTCCATAAATTATAAGTCTCTACAGAACCACTGGTTAATAGAGTAAAACGTCGAATTGCTCGGAATAAAAAGTTAGACTTCGAATTATAGAAAAATTTAAAAGTTGATTAAACGTTAAAATTTTACTAAGAAAATTTCTTATTAGGAAACTTTTTCCTTGTTATCAATTTAATCCAAATTCATTTATATAATATGCATCATATTTGACAAGTTTTCTCACAAAGTAACGACCATCCCTCGTTAGCTTTCCTGTAAATATTCTGGTAACTGTAGTGAAGAAAAACAAAAGGCTGCGAGCTGTTCAAATTAGAATAAAGGGAAGTGTTTGATGTCGCTCAATTCTCTTTATTCAGACATTTTTATATTTCTAAACATAGCAAACGTCTAACCATATACCAGTAAGTTAAACATTACTTGAACATCTAGATTCTAGATTATAAACAAGTATATGGTAATTTTTAAATTACAAAAACAGTTGAAAAAATAAAAACTAATATAAGATAACGGAATAAAAATAAATGGACACATGATATTCATTTAATATGCATAAAAGTATTGGACTAATGCCTGATCTTATAAATGGCAATGAAAATTCATAAGTTTTAGTTTCTATGTCAAAATATTATGGTTCACTTTTGACTTATCTTGGAAAGGAAATTTATCAAAGATGTAATGAATAACTTTCCGTAAAAAATTCTGAGTTATACTTAAAATGATTGAATCAATGAATTTTGGTCGGCCGGATAACCGCGTGGTAAAGCTGTGACTCACCACTCTGGAGGATCCGGGTTCTACACCTCCAGTTTTTCAGAAGGGGTCCGGGGCCAGACAAATAAAAATAAAAGGACACATGGATATTCATTTGATATGCATAAAAGTATTGTACTAATGCCTGATCTTATAAATGGCAATGAAAATTCATAAGTTTTAGTTTCTATGTCAAAATATTATGGTTCACTTTTGACTTATCTTGGAAAGGAAATTTATCAAAGATGTAATGAATAACTTTCCGTAAAAAATTCTGAGTGATACTTAAAATGATTGACTTAATGAATTTTGGTCGGCCGGATAACCGCGTGGTAAAGCTGTGACTTACCACTCTGGAGGATCCGGGTTCTACACCTCCAGTTTTTCAGAAGGGGTCCGGGGCCAGACTGTTGAATTCTATCCTTCAACCATCCAATTAACCTCATCATGGGGTTGGGCAGCCTGTGATGGGCTCTCTAAGTGGCCGCCTCCAGATACATAATATCCCACGAAGATATGGCGGCTTAATAAAACTAACCTCATCTTACCTAATGATTAATTGATAGTAAGTTGTGTATTTAGATATAGATAGATATGTGAGTAATGAAATCATTTAAAGGCGCTAATGTAAAGTTGAATCCAATGTTTTGATTTTGTAGCCCAAATAATGGAGAGCAAACGAAAGTATTAAAAGTGCAAATGATGTTGATGATTTCCAAAGTACTTCAAAAAAAGAAAATTCTAAACTGTGAAGCTGGGTCTTGAATTTTGTTTTGATTTGGAGCCAAACAGTGGAGTACAATGGAAATATGGATGAAGTCGAGTGCAAAATAAAAAGTTTAAAAATTCAAACATGGGGCAAACAGACTTGAATTTTGTTTTGATTTGGAGCCAAACAGTGGAGTACAAATAGGGATGAAGTCGAGTGCAAAATAAAAAGTTTAAAAATTCAAACATGGGGCAAACTTCGCTCTGGGATTTTTCTCCTTTACTTCAGGTTATATTCGAAAATAATGTTTATTAAACAGTATTTTTTCAATATTTATTTGGTTATTATCAATAAAAATGCTATCATTAATTTCCTCGAAAAAGTTGGAAATATTCCTACAAGATTTTCCTTTAATTCATTACAATGTACAGCAAGCCAATCTGAGAAAACCGGAATTTATTAATATTAATAAATGTCGTACAGATAAATCAATGACTTGTTTTCTTGTTCGTACAATTTTTTGACTGTTGGTTCTCAAGTAGTGTTGGCATTATAGCTTGAACTACTGTTTGTTAGTTAGTATTTTGTTACCTCTTTTTCTCATATTTTTGGATTTGTAGTTTGAAAGGGGTCACTCGTATTTATGTAGGGTATTTTTGATCAATAAATAAATAAAGAAATATAAATTTTCAAATTAATTATTTGTAATAAATTTTTCTTAATAATTATTTATACTTTCTTTCCCAATATCTGATCCTTCCTATATTCTATAGATTGAACTTTTTTAAAATTTGATAATGCAAGTGATAGTTTTCCTTAAACAGATATATAAAGCTGTAAATATAAATTGTTTCCCAATATCTGATCCTTTCTATATTCTATAGATTGAACTTTTTTAAAATTTGATAATGCAAGTGATCGTTTTCCTTAAACAGATATATAAAGCTGTAAATATATATATCTGGAAGGAGTCGAAGTTTTTTCGATATGTTTATATAATCTACTCTTTGTTTTTTTATAATTAAACCTGTTTTGTAAAATTGCATTAATTTTGTTGATGTCTATCACACGTCCAATACATTTTCCTTATATAATTAATGATTAGATCAATTGTCCTTTCATCTCTAGCAAAAAATTCTTCAAAATAACAACTAACAATTTCAAATTCCTGCCGTAGATCTCTATTAAAATATTAACGATTCAGAATATAGTAATTTAATTACGTTTAAAAAAATTGCGTTAACTTTGTAGATGTTCAGTCGCGCAATGATTTTTAAATCCAATTAAAATGCATAATATTAGCATTCTCTTTTATTTAATTATGTATTTATCTTATATTAAACAGGATTACATCTTTTTGAAAAGTATCAGAAACTTTAGAGTGCAAAATTTAAAACTGTATTCCGAAGTTACTGACATTTTCTTATAACGCCGGATAAATTTAGTAAAATGAAGAAAATAATTTTAAAATATTAAAACTTTTATGAAGAAATCCATCAATTTATACTTATTAAAAGACATTTTTCGAGAAATTTTAAAATTTTACAAGGCCAAAACTATGGCAACCTCATATTTCTTCCACGTTATCACTCTAAAACGAGTGATATGTAGCTAATTCTCTATTGAATCAATCTAAAAGTTCTAATTCTTTCTGTAACATTTAGAAAATAATATTTTCACTTACCTGAAATTGATACTGGACCACCTGAAACAGACTCTAACGTGTATGTAACGGTTCTTCTTACTGGTTTCTGTGTGTTACCTTATATATATAACTGGTCAACAGTGAAAACGCATGCGCACGGTAAAGGAATATATTAATTCATTAACAGTATAAAAATCGTAAATCTATTCAATACCCCATAATCTAATAATAGATTTATTTGCAATACTTTAGTTCTGTTTTCATTTCTCGTCGGTTGAAGGAACTTTTTTTGCTTTTTATACTTCAGTTTTTACTCAAAAATTTCATAACGAAGTGCAAGCATATATCTATGTTTTTGATGTATAAATCACAAAAAATTTATGCCACATTCATAACAGTCTCAACAGCTAAAATGTGCGCCCATTAAACTGCATATGAATGAAAACATTCACATATTAATCTGTTTTGTGTAAACTACATTCAATTATTTTGTTGAATACAGTTCAACTAAACAGTTAACATACATATTAAACTATTTTGTTGAATATGTGAAACATTCTAAGGAGGATATGTCGTTATTTCCAAATGGCGATTGCTCAATCAACGATCTTGTTAATATCATTTGCATAGATTAAAATCTTTAACTCAGAATGTATATTTGTAAGCTCATAGCTCTCATTAATTCTTCTTATTAGGTATAACAGTTTTATGTTTCTGTGATAAAAATAAATAGATTATTATATATTTCCAGCATTTATTATGCAGAAAATGAAAAAGAATTATCCTTTGATGAAGAATTGACATCCATAAATCCTTATGTTCTTCCATCATACTTTCATCACGTAATTATCAATATATGCAATTAATTTTGTGCTCAATTAATTAATAAATCTATTAAATTAAAATTCCAATAATATGAGTATTTTAAATTGATTATAAGACACTTAAAATGAATATTATCTTAAACGATACTAAATATTTTATTAGTAACTAAAGAATCATGAACTATTATTTTTTGCACGGTATGCCACATAAAATGAATATTATCTTAAACCATACTAAATATTTTATTAGTAACTAAAGAATCATGAACTATTATTTTTTGCACGGTATGCTTTCGTAATTTAAATCTTGAAGGTGAAATATCTATTTATAAATATTAAAAGTAGATATTAACTGATAAACTAGACTGAAAGGATAGAAAGAACCAATTCACTTTCACCATTTTCCATTGACCTTGTCTACGAAACTGCCCCTACGCCAATTCTGATTTTTTGTTTCGCTGGAAATATTTATCTGTAGCATTTCAATTTTATTAATCTGTTTACAGAATAAATGAATTCTGATATAAATAAATTCAGAATTTATATAAGTTTTATTTTTCTCAGAGATTCGTGAGAAATTATAGAAATGTTCATAAAATTTATCTATAATTCCTCACACTTAAAGTATAGTAGTACCTTTCTGAACTGCTTATTCATTTATACAATAAAACGAAATTTCTTTGAACTATATAAGTCAAACTCTTAAGGACTCAAACTAAATATGTGGGTGAAATTTGTATTAAATTCACATATTTAATAAAATAATTAGAAGGGTCTTCCTCTCCCTGTGCCCATTTATTATGGGAAGAAATTGAAGGCATTAAACATAGGGTGCGTTCCAAACCTCAACAGTAAGTCATCAGAGATTAGTCTCTTTTGACGTCAGAAATAACTCAACATCAGCTTGTTTCTGTTTCTGTTTAACGTCGTTGTTCCGTTTGACGATGATAATGATTTGTTACACTCTAACTTTTAAAATTTTATCATCTAGCATGAACTACTTTTCCTGCGACGTTAGAAAATGGTGTAAATCGATGCTAAAAAGTCATCGCTGTCTAGAAGTGGTGAGTGTGTTGACATCGGTTTACATCGTTTTCTAACGTCGCAGAAAAAGTAGTTCCTGCTAGATGATGAGATTTTAAAAGTTAGAGTGTAACAAATCATTATCATTGTCAAACAGAAACAAAAACGTTAAACAGAAACAGAAACAAGCTGATGTTGAGTTATTTCTGACGTCAAAA
>AYEL01080261.1:0-34690 GCA_000484575.1 Olivierus martensii
ATTAAAAAAATTATTTGATGATTTAAATAATCAATCAAACAATTATTTGAAAATAATTTCCAATCAAATAAGATAAAAAATTACTTGTAAAAGTATTTAAATAAAAATTTATTTAAATAATGCCCAGGTCTGTTTAAGAACATATCATTTTTTACGTCATTAACAGAAGTTCAATGCATAGATGGATATGAGTATTTTCTAAACCACTTTTAAATAATGTAAAAAGTGGATTAAAGTTATATTGCGATTATTATGGGTCACAAAAATAAAATACGAATGGACTGAATTAATTTCATTCTTTCCTCTACGGGAATATATAAAAAACTCTATATGTAGTTTATATATCATATATGGCGGCAAACAAATACGGCATATTGATATTAGCATTTTACAATTTTAAAAATTAAATCTATATATATCATACTCATAATTACCAATATTCAAAATAAAAAAAAATATTAATGCTTGTTATCTATTTATTCAATTCATAACTAGAAAGTCTGCCTTGGTTGAAATGATGAGTAGCGATTAGTCTTTTCAGCTCAGAGCGCTGTAATCAACCCATCTCAGTCGTATACCACTACCCCTATTCTTAATCAGAATGGACGGATCCATTTTTAGTTTGCACCATGCAGACAATTAGTCTTTTCAGCTTAGTGCGCTGTAATCAACCCATCTCAGTCGTATACCACTTCCCCTATTCTTAATCAGAATGGACGGATCCATTTTTAGTTTCCACAATGCAGATTCGAATTGACAGACTTTATAAACGATCAACTTCCTGTAACCTCAGCCCCTGCCGATTAGTCTTTTCAGCTCAGTGCGCTGTAATCAACCCATCTCAGTCGTATACCAGTACCCCTATTCTTAATCAGAATGGACGGATCCATTTTTAGTTTCCACCATGCAGATTCGAATTGACAGACTTTATAAACGATCAACTTTCTGTAACCTCAGCCACTGCGAAGCAGATGAACCCTTTTTTGAATACAAATAAATGCACTATATAGTTGTGAAAGATGCACCATGCAGATTCGAATTGACAGACTTTATAAACGATCAACTTCCTGTAACCTCAGCCCCTGCAACCCATGATAGATATTTTTAAGGCATGGGACCCGAGATTCGAACGCAGGTCCTCCAGAGTGGAAAGCCGAAGCGTTTCCACGCGGCCAATCCGGCGTCCTCCAAAGTGGAAAGCCGAAGCGTTTCCACGCGGCCAATCCGGCCGACGTTATCATCATATTAGAAGACAAGAAAAGTCTCCTCCCGAGAGTTGTTAATAAGCATTCTTTCATGCCCACCATGGGCCAATGAGATCGCGACATAAAGTCGACAGGATTGACCGCGTGGTAACGCTTCGATTGCCAGGTTCGAATCTTGGGTCCTATCTCTTGGAAATATTTTAATATGAGATCAACCCTTAGGTGGAGGTGAGTTCAACGAATCGGTCCCGGACACTTCCTGAAAACTGAGATGTGAGATCGGGAATTGAACCAGAACTCCAGGGTGAAACTACAACACACTTCCACTGTGGCCATCCGGCAGACTGTTACGAATTTACCTAATAGAAACACTTGTACACTAATTTTAAGATAGATTAAAAGTGGTACAGTACTGCAGCCATTGACGGCTATCGAAAGACTAATACAGAGAGAAAAACAAATGGAGAAAGGAATTTGTTTATTTTAACTGCATTTCTTCCGACCGAGGTATGTAGGAATAAATACAAATTTATAACGAAATCCAATTTAATTTCGATTTAAAATAAATGACATTAAACCTTATATATATATTATAAAATATTGCTTCAGATGCAAGCGATATAGCATAAACGGAAATCTTTCACATAAATCTCTAGAATATCGTCTTAACAATGTTATGCAATCTGATAACCGCATTGAATAAAGTCGACGTCCTACGATTATCATGACAGGAAACGAAGAATAGACTTTAATAAATTGATAGTGGCATCTGCTGAATTCTATACTATCATAAACATTATTCGGATTACTCGGGATACATCTGATGATCGCGTCATTTAAAATTAAAAACATTAATTTATTTTATAAATACATGAAAACTTATCTAATTTAAACAAATTTAAGTGGCTAAAGCAGCAGACAATATTTAAACTCGAATTTTTTTTAATTAAATAATCGCTATAGAATAAAATTAATCGAATTTGTTTTATTTTTTATCAGTTTTTTAAGATATTTAAAATTTATTATAATAATAATATTTATCATTAATTTTAAAATATTACTATCGAGTTTAACATTTTTAAATTAAAAAATAAATTAATTAATAATTAAACTTTAATTTCTATTAGGTGGCGCATCTAGTCGTCTGCATTGTTTTTTTCTGCTTTAGGAGTTCGTTTGGTGTTGATGCCGGTCTCGCTAGGAATTAGTTAATTTAGCGCTTATATTAAGAACTAATAGTAGAAAAAATATGGAGCGTGGAATTCGGCAGAGGTCGAAATTTGCTTCCTCTGCATCTTATCCACGCGCTCAGTATCTTTTTGAAGATAAAGATTCGAAAAAATATTACCATCATCTGCTTAGCGAAAAAACATCATTAGTGATTCTCTTCTACTTCGGAACTTTGTTTTTGATTGTCATACAGACGGATAATTATCTTCCAAAGCCTAAAACTGTTACAGAAACGGCTCATGAAGAACGTTTAACTGAAAAATTCAGCGAGCAGAGGGCTAGAAATTATTTGAATGAATTATCTAGCATAGGACCGAAACCAACAGGGAGCTATGAAAACGAAGTTTTGGCCTTTGATTATCTCCTTAGGCAGCTACAACATTTGCAGGCCACTTCTGGAAAGGTCAACCGGATGAAAGTGGATGTACAGAAGCCCAATGGTTCTTTTTCTCTCTCTTTCTTTGATGGTTTGACTTCTTGTTACAGAAATATCAAGAATATTGTTGTCAGAGTATCTCCAGAGAATCCAGTAGGTGGAAACAAGAGTTTGCTGATTAACTGTCATTATGATTCCGTTCCTACTAGTCCAGGTGAGAATTAACTCTGCATTAGCGCATAAATTCTGTTACTTGAATGAAGACAATCATAGCATATATTTATTAGATTGATTACTGAAAAACTATCGGAGGATGACATTGCATAATTTTTATACAATGAAAATATCCTGATTGCTTGAGAATAATTATTATTTCAAGTAAAAATAAATATATATCTAATTATTTGTAATTTTAATAATAATTAAAACTATGAAATATTTATGAAGAATGTTAGTGATACTAGATTTTTTTATTGAATAGTGAGCTTAATATAGTATAAGCCTAAAAAATTTTGTAATAATATATTAAAATGTATCTTTTATTAAATAATTGTAGTAAATTAACTGTCATCTTTCAGAATTTATAAACATGATATTAATAAGGATATCTTCTATAAGATTTAGAAAGATTATTAGTAATCTTCAAATTATTTATCAGAAATTTAAATAACTTAATGGGATGAATCATTGTTCAATATAAGATGTATTATTTTGTTGTTTAAACATGGTAAACATTAACTAAATACAGTAAGACCCTCTTAATGCCACTCCATTTAATGCTGTTTCAATATAACGCGGATTTTTTTAATTCTGTTTTTTATTGATTCACTTTGCCGGTTTTTCAAACTGTTGTACTCACATAAATATGAAATTGCACTAATTTGTTGCTTTGATACTCGTATGCCGGCTTACAGTACGTTTGATGTTCAGTTCAGTGCAGTATATACAAAAGTCTGCTGTGGTCACAGTTTATATTTATGATTGGTCATCAATGTTAAAGTTTAGCCACTATTACGGAAATTATGAAACAGTTTACAACAAAATGATCCAAATTTGATAGATATTCAAAGACAAGAAGAATAGTGTCATAGATACAATGTCTTGCTATCGACATTTGCTTTGCTGTATGAAAGAGGAAAAGGTATAAGATTTTTCATTAGATGAGTTTTAATGGAAAAAACAAAATGTGTCAATGAGGAAGAACCTCCCTCATCACCAACGTAAATTATTTACTCAAATATTTGATTTCATGATTGATTTATGAATATAAATCGATAATAGCAATAAAAAATGTCTATAATTAATGTAATACAATAGTAATAATACAATAAAATATGTCTATAATTAATGTAATACAATAATAATAATACATGTTGTAAAATAAAAAAGGTACATATATTTTTTTTATTCACTGCCCTGTTTCACCTATTCCCATTATTTGTGTGTTAAGATGAGTTCTTTTAATGCTGTTTCATTTAGCACTTGGTTGTTTTGGGACATATCCCGTGTGCTAAATGGGGTCTTACTGTAATATATCAAATATGATTACTAAATATATTTAAGTAATTATTGTGATAAATGCTTCATTTATCACAATAATTTAATTTTTTAAACTGAAAATTCAGTTTAAAAAAATTAAATTATTGTTTTAGTTTCAGTTAATTTTTATTTATCAAAATAGTAGATTACCTGCTGGTGGAAGATGTGTTGTGTCGCATGCAGCAGTGCGGTGTCTTATACCAAGCCTTTTAATGAATATACGTCGACTGACATGAATCTTTAAACCAAAGATTCCTGTTAGTATTAGTTTCTACATTGTGTTCTGGGGAAGCATGTATTCAATATATATTAAAAAATTGAAAAGAAAAAGTAATATTATAAACATTTTATATTAAAAAACTCTGCTGTATAGGCATTGCTGCACTGCCAGATGCAACATGACACGTCTTCCACCAGCAGGTAACTTACCATTTAGCCTTTTATTTTATTAATTTATATATAATCAATACACACCACTTAATTCAATAAAAAGATTGTTAACTTCATTCAAAATCCATTTATTAAATTATAAAGTTAAAATTAAATTTATAAAAATTTATACCATCTTGCTATATATGATAAATTTTTTCAAATGTTAAAAATAATAACTATCACTATACTTAAATTTACACTGATTCTATACTCATAAATTTCAATATATATAATATAAATCAATGATATAATTATTATTATTATTTTAGATTCACAATATAAAAATTTCTATAAAATAAAACATTAACAATATTTTTAAAATATCAATGAAATTTTTTTTTTTATTATTTTTAAAATAAAAAAAAAATATTTAATAAAATTAATTTTATTAAAAAATTTATAATTTTTTTTTTTAATGATACGGCGACCACCGAGATCTACACTCTTTCCCTACACGACGCTCTTCCGATCTATTTATTTTTTCATTTTAAATAACTACATTATTTATAATCACATTATTATATCAAATAGTTAATCCTAAATGAAACTGGTTATGAATTATTCATATAAATCATAACCAGTTTTCTTTTAAGGAAATTTGCAATATGATATTGATTAATATCAAATTTATTTTATATACTTAGACAAAGAGCTATTGCTGATTTATCATATTTTTTGGACTTTGTCTATTGCATAGATATCAATTTTTTGTATATATTTTTTAGTATATAGCTAATTTTATTGCAATTTTCTTTAAAGAATCATTTTTTTCCCTTAAATTAATAAAAAGATTAGAATTTTTGACCTGAATCAATTACAAAGACACATTCTGCACTTCAAAAGAAAAAATTAACAGACCATTGTTTAGGTCAAATTTTAAATTTAGATCTTAGTTCTCTATTCTTAAAATAGAATGTATTTATTTTCTTATAAGATCAAAGAAATTATCTTAAAAATTAATATATTTAATGTAAGTATGGAAATAATAATTGTTAAATCACAGTTATTCAGTATTTATTATTATTTTAATAGTTTTGTAACAGATCCATCTATGTATATATTGAATTAAAAAATGAAAATAATATATAGACTATCATAATACAATTAGCAAGAATTTTATTTTAAAGAAAACTTTATTGTTCTTAAATATTCTGACATTCTTTGTTGATTATGGAATAATTAGATTAGAGCAATAGGTAAAATAGAAACTTAAATGAATCAGAAGTGTCCTATTATCTTTTATCATCATTTATTGTAATTTCTAATATTGTAAAATTTTAATTTTGTTGACATTCTACATACAAGTAGTCCTCGACTTATGACCACTCATACTTACAACGGTGATGTAATCAGTAAATTCTCTGACTGGTCAGATCAATTCCATGGGTTTGAGTCCCTGACCCAATGGTCTGATATATGGAAAGCGTCTTTTTTTTTGTGGTTTTTGTTTTATTTTCTTTGCTTAACAAGATAATGTATAGTGTCCCAATAAAACATTAGTGAGAAATCCATAAATTTTGGGATGTCATAAAATGGTAAGTCATAAATTTTTCATTTATGACTTATGATGGCAGGGTTCAAACTTAAGCACAGACTTTAGTCAAGGACTACATGTATTTATATATCACATAAAATATCAAATTTAAGTTAAACATACGTAAAATGATAATTTTTATAATTTTATATGGAATGCTGAAGCTTAATATATCTACAGTTTTCAGAATGTTATATAGTTAAAGGATAATGCTTTTATCATTAGGAATATTTACTTAAATTATATTTATTTTATATTTTCATTAAAATTAATATTTTTATTATTTGTTTTTTAAATCTATTAATTTTTTTCATAAATAAGGTGCTAGTGATGATGGTGTTAGCTGTGCCATAATGCTTGAATTATTAGTTATATTTACTCAATATCAGAAACCTTTACGGCATCCTTTAATCTTCCTTTTCAATGGTGCAGAGGAAAATCTACTTCAGGTAATTGTAAACTTTTTAAAAAATAACAATTATAACTTTCTCACATATAAAAATAATTACTTTATTACACTGAATTTTAATGATGATAAATTATTTTGGCATGTATAATATAATATATTTCAAATGTGATCAACCTGTAAATTTTGCTAATTATTAATAACAGTAAAATAATTACTTGTTTATAAAAGTATTGTTAATATAATTATATGTTTAAAGGCAGATAATTATGAGCATGCTTGAATAAGTATGAAAAACACATTATTCATTGACTGAAATCTAAAATCATTGTGTCATTTATTATTTTATCTGCTGGACTGTATTTAAATAAAATATAAACTGAAATTTGTTAATCAAATCATAATAATGATTGTATAGTTCACTGAATAATTTAAAAGATAAAATAATGGCTATTAAATATATATATACTACTAATAAAACTAACCAGATACTGGTTGAAAAATTACATATTGTAATAACTTCTAATGATATGTGTACATCATAATTTCAATAATTAATTTATCAAGTTTTTTAATTTTTTTTTTTTGTAAAAGAACTACAAAAGCTTTATAATTGAAACCTAAAAATTTTCAAAAATTAATATTGAATAAAAATTCGTGACAATAAAAAATAGATTTATCATTAAAAATTATTATAATTACTTAATCATGTCTACAGCATAATACACAAATTAATGATTTTTATTTTTGTTGATTAATATATTAATATATAGCATTCAAAATTAAATTTATGAGCTTAGTTAATAAATAATTTATTTATTTATTTACCTTCAATTAAATTCATTTAAATTGTTAAGCTCAGTAAATTAAATTAATTGTTATGCTTAGTTAATTTAAGAAAAGTTGTGATTGTTTATCCTTCAATACAGTGAACAGGAGTAATAAATAAAAAACATATTTTAATAAAATCCTAATAAAATATTCTCTTACACATTATTTATTATATTTATGTTAAATTGTTTTATACAAATATCTAGCATTATTTATGAATTTAAAATAGAGTGAATGTCATATGACTATACACTAATGCTATTTATTAGTTAAACTTTTATAGTTTGAGGTGAACAGGATCAAGATGCCATAAATAACCAATAAGTGCAAGTATATAGAATATACCTTCAAAAAAATTAAAATACAGGTAGTTCTTGACTTTGAGCCAGTTTATTCTTGGAATTAATTTGTAAACTAAGAATGAAATTCTGATAGTCGAAATGTTAAAACCATAAGTTCTGTTTCAGAAATGCTATTTGATTACAATAAAATTTAACTAAAAGCTCACAAAATCAATAGTTTGAATAATGATTTATTTATCTAAAAAAATGAAAGTAAGGCTTTTAAAATCAAGCAAAAATTATTATAGTAAAGAAATTATTTGTCATATAAATATTAAAGAATTTTTATTCTTCATTATTATTGATAGATAAATAGATGAGCTTTAATATACATAAATTACTGCCTTAGACACAATCCAGGAATGGAAATTATATATGTTGTTAAAACCAGAGCCAACCAATCACTACTACCACTTTACAGTTGCCATTTTGATTTTCCAATTTTAGACCAAATGGAGTTTTTGCTACAAACCCAATCATGTTGTACAGCTATATACTTGGTTTAAATTTCTTTTTAGCATTTATTTATTGCAATTCATGTTTGAATTTTCAATGTTTTGATTATTCATATTTGAGAATAAACTTTTAAACTTGAGAACTCATTAATTGGAAACTCAGAAACCACAATCATTATATATCATTTTATTAATGGACAGGGTCCAAGAATTGCTCAGGAATTCTAGATTTATTATAAAGATTATGATAACTCTTATACCATCATGACATTGGCACTTTGGCTAGTAGTAATGAAATTTTAAATTAGTTTAAACAAATTTATAGACTTTATGGATAATAAATTGAAAATGGACAATGTAGATGTATAAATTAACACATAGTAACAAACTTATTAATTGAATAAAAAGATTATTTTGATATTAAAAGTATATTTTGATATCATTAGTAACCAACAGACTGGAGAAATCTATCAGTTACTGATAATGGGTTAATACCCAAAAGTATTTTATATCTATTTGATTTGATTAATAAACTTGTTATTATGTGTTAATATGATTTTCTGAAGTAGGACTTTGTTTATTACAGAAGTATAAATTTTATGATATCTTCAGTTGTTAAAAATCAATTCCCTTTCAACAAGTTTTAAACTTTGAAAAAAATAAATATGACAAGAGGAAAGATCAAGAGCATAAGGCAGATGCTATTAAACAACTACAGAATGTTATATCAAATATTCAGTAACACAGATAGCTTAATGACAGACATATTATTATGGAATAATGTCCATTCTTTTGATTAGAACAAATCATTTCTTTTTCTTCTAATTATTTCTCTGAGGAAGACAAGAATATTTAGATATAGTACTTCCTTCACCTATAAATTCATAATTAATTGCATTTATTGAAAGTAATAATGTGTGTACTCAAAGGCTTTGAACAATGAAGGACAAAATAAAATGAATACAGGAAAGTATGAGAAAAAAGAGAAGATTCTACCAGAAGAATTGTGACAGATTACTAGGGGAAACATATTCAAGTTTAATCACATGTAGGTGAATTCTTTTTCCCAACCTACAAAATATCATAATGAATTATACTTTGATAATGATGAAAAATTAATTTTTGTTCTACCCTTTGTTAACTTGTATTCTTTTCATAGCTCTGTTTTTATAAGCTTGGATTATCATGTCTAATGTTTCCATAAATAAATTTTTTTAAGTAAAAAGCAAAATTTAATCTTAATTTTTGTTTATATGCTTAAATTTTAAAAAGCAATAGTGAAACTTTATCATTTTTTAAAATAAAAAATGATAAAGAACTGTTATACATGACTCAAATTTGGTAGTATCATTTGGAAGTGTTACTCAAATATTTAATTTTAATAATTTATTAAAATATATATTTTTAATTTTATTTTTAAATTCTTAGTTTGATTTTCTTCTTGATACTACAATGAATTTTTTAATATTGATTGCTTTTTTAAAAATATTGTTAAATCATTTTATAATATCAAAAATATGCCCTAGTATTGATAGATCATTGTCAAGTAAAGAATAAGACATCATATCTCTTATTTAAAATTTTTATTCTATTGTAAGCAATACATAAAATCTCCAAGCTGTCAATCTATATATCACTCACTAAGGACTTTTGAATTAATTAAATTTACATGATGTCATACCAAAAGATAACTTTGACCCTCCATTCCTTCTTTTAAATAGAAGGTTAAAGGGTTAACTCTAACTTTCTGTTTAAAAGAAGGAATAAAATATTCAAATTTCTGAAATATTCCCTTAATACATTTATTGAATTTCTATGGCATTTAAAAGAAATCATTCAGACAATCAACCACCTGGTTGACCCCGTCATGGGTGTTGGCCAGCCTGTGATGGGCTCTCTAAGTGGCTGCCACCAGGTATAGTATATCCCTCATGAGATATGGCAGCTTAAACTAACCAACCATTCAGACAATAGGAGAAATCATCAGCAAGTCAAATCATTGATGATCTCAACAATATAATTAATCTTTTATCTTCAAGCATTTAAAAATAGCAGATGTATAAAACTTCAGATGTTTCTCTCTAAATAAGTTTTGAATTATTCAATTGAATTTTATCAAATTTTGTAGAATGGTCAGTAAAGTTAAATTTGAAGTAAGATTAATTAATGTAATTCATCTGTTTAAAAATAGCAATTGGTCAATCTTTGAAGTTTCCTGTAATAAAATTAAATTTTATACAGGAAACTTCAAAGATTCTTTTAATTATAAAATTATTTAATGGATTTTTATGATATACAGTATAGTCGATAGATTATGCCATTAAAGCTGATTTTGATGGTATTTATTTTAATCCTATATTTTTAATTATTCCAAAATAAAGGAATTCCATTCAGTTTGTAGATAATTAGTTTTTTTCAGAGCTTCTTGTTATTTGCTTATTAGCCTTTTCACTGCTAGCAGTTATGAAATTTACACCATTTGCATCAGCAATAATTTGCAATTAAGTTTAATTAATATTCATAAATTTATAAAAATTCATCTCTTACTTTTTTTATTAAAAATTTCCAAATTTTTTGGTTGATTTATTTTATATATAAATCTAAAAAAAGGGGGATTGATTTTTTATATTTGTTAATACTGAAAAGTATTCATTGAGTATATTTGGTCAAAGATTATAAAATTCTAATCTGCAATTATTTTGACATCCAATAAAATGAATATTTTTAGATAATTGCATATCTTCTGAAAAAATAAACCATGTATGATGAAATTTGAGCAATATTTAGAGTTACATTCATTTCACATCAAAATAAATGTTATGAAATTTTTTAAACTGAATTATTGTAGTGTAATTGCTAAAAAAAATATACATAAATTTGAAAAACTCAAAAAAAAATGATTTCTTTCATATAAAAACAGCTATAATCTTAGGTAATTATGCTCTGATTGGTTCATCAGGTAATTATTTAGCCAGTATAAAACTTCTCTGACCTAAATAGATGGAAAAAATTTTCTGGAAAATGATTTACAAGTGATTTCAGTAGATGTGTCATTCCCATTTAAAATGTTGGAAAATTGTTTATGGTTATATTTTTGATATTTCTGAACAAATATAGTGAAAATGAAAAAAAAATCAACAATTAAGAAATAATGATTATTTTAATAGAGCTAAAGCCTATTTTCTCTGTTATTATTTTTTTAGTTTTAGATATTTTATATTTCATCATACAAAAAATTTATTTTAACTTGAAATTTTAATAAACTTGATTTATCTCAATATATAATTGAAATAATAATATCTAATTGATCAACAAAGGCAACTTGAATAACAATGCAATACACTAAAGCAATAAAAAACTCATCAGTGCCTCCGTGGATCCAAAGATGAATCCATGAATAATATATACTGGGATTGACCTGCCAACCACACACTATAAATTTGTAATATCTATTTTTCAAAAACTAAAAACCCAATTTAAAATCTCATTATACATTCTTATAGAACTCTCAGAGAACAATAATTTTGTCACTTATTGTTTGCCTAATATTTTTAGTTTTCAAGATATTGCAAAAACAAACTTGAAAATGTTGGAATTTTTTAACTTTCAACTTTGCATTTCTATTACTTGGGAAATATAAGAGATATATCAAAATGATTTATTGATCTAAAGGCTATATTTTCTACTGAACAGCTTTATCATTTACTGTTTGTCTATCATAATTTAGAGGTTATTGAAAATGAAAGTCACCAAGGTGTAACAGAAAATAACCAAAATGTGAACTTTTTAGTTTTTTGAAAAAAGTAATATAAATATCAACATTTCTAATTTTTTCTTGCATATTCAGCAATGGCTTTATATACCTAACAAATTAAATATAAATTGTTTATAGTTTTGGAGATTATAAGAGCAGTTAGATATTTCACTTATTGTAACATCCGAGTGCCATAAGTACTCCCAGCATAGATTATTCATGTTAAAATTTCAATCTTTTCGAAATTACTTTTGTTAAAAATTTCTTTAAAATTCAAAAATCCTTAAAAACATTTAGAAACTATTCTTATATTTAAGAGATTTTTATATAAATAAGAAATATATAAATGCAGGAATTTGCAAAAGCAATGGCAAAATGATTATGATTACAATATTTATTTTATAATGTGAGAATTACATACATTGACATTCATAACATGCATACACAATTAATTCACTGATATGTATCTCATATCCATGGTATGAAACAGGTGAATTTAAAAAAAATCAAGATAACAATTCTTTTATGTAGACCCATCTGATGTATAGGTCAATGGTGCATGTAAAAAAAAAAATATAGAAAATGAACAAAATCATCAATTATCCAACTTTTTTTGTAATAAACATAGTGTATCCTTTATTTTGTAATTAAATTTATCAAAGTATTTTATTTAATATCATCTTATATTTTCAATCTTTCAGCCTTATTTGAGAAAAATTTTCTGATATATTTTTATATTGAAAAATGGATATAGATGAATCACATACAGATACAAGTTTTGTAGTATAAAAAAAAAAAATAAACTGAAAATTGCATTTTTGGTTGAAAAATATAATTATATAATATACCAGTTAAAATAAATAAATGTAATATTTATGTAATTCAGGATTAGTAATTATTTATTACTAATTATATAACATGTAATATACAGTAAAGCATTGATTATCCAAACTAATTGGGACAGAGTTGGTTTTGATAATCAAACATACATAAAAATATCCACTTTATGTAATTAAGCCCACAATTAAATTATAATATTGTTGGCAAGAATATTTATACTGTACATGCCTGCCTTGTTATTTCAATGGTTACATTTCAAATCACTGCTGTAAAGAGAATTACATCCTTTTTTCATTTTGCTAATGCATATATAAAAGTAAAAACATATTTACACTTTTATTCATTAAGTGCACAATATCACTAGGCCTAAAAAATTCAAATGGCTGGGTTTTAATCTGTTAAGATCTGATGGTGTACAGACAGGTCATGGAAATGGAACAAAAAATGATAAACAATTAAAAAATTTCAATTTCAATACTGAATTACTCAGTGAAACTATTATGGAGTAGTTTTTTTTTTTTTTGCATTTATTGGGTGAAAATATATGCCTCTGATGATGGGTCCTAAATTTTTTGATTGTTGAAATTTATTTTTAAATTCCATTTTAAAATAGTAAATGCGAATGGATTGTATTAATAGAATTTTGATTGTTTTCATGATTCTGTTTTCTATTCTATATTATTTTAGTGATCTTATTTTGATTTTGGAACGATATAAATTTATTTTTGAAATTTTAAGTAAAATATAAAATTTTAGTATGAGCAACTCTAAAATTCATAAAATTGAAAAAATATCACCAATTATAAAAAATATTAGTTAATTCTGTTAAAATAATCAATATTGTTACTTATTTATTCATTTATTGCTTTATTATTAACCAGTAATTAAGAAAAATACCAGAAAATATTAATGTAAACAACCTCAGGCTATAAAAAGGGGTAGCACTTTTATTATTTTATGGTGACCAGTTGTTTTGCAAGAAATTGCAACCAAGCCTACTTTACTGTGCTGCATGTAGTATTGAATGTAGTATGTCAACAAAGCCATCTGCAGGTCAATTAAAGTAGAAAATGTTACAGCCATTTATGTACAGTAGTGGATGATTTTTATATGTTAGGATTTTGGATATAAATTTGAAAATTTATAAAAAAATTAAAATTAAATATTATTGAAATGAAGGAAAAAACATATCAATAAATATATGTTAAAGAAAAATGACAATATTTAAAAAATTTTTTTTACTTTTCGACTAACAAGTAAGTATACAATGTAACTTAATGAAAATTTACATAACACTTGGCTTTTTGTCAATAATTTTTAAAATATGATCCAGTTTTCTTCATTCATGCCTTATTCATAAAGACTGCAGCTATAAAGAAAAATTACAAATATTTTGTTGGATGGCTAAGATTTCATATAAAAAAAAAAAAAATAGTTTTCTGCAAATCTCTCATATGGAATAAAAAGTTATGAAAAAATAAATTTCCAAAAAACTGCCTATTTTTAGAACTCAGTCCTGGAGTTCCTATAGGGAACATGTGTATTTTAAGTTTTTGTGCTTATTCTGTTTAATATTTTTAATTTTTTTTGTTGTTTTATGATGCAACAACAAAAAATGGAAATTGAAAGAAGAAAATTTTTTTGCACTTTTAGAACTCTAACAAGATGAGTAACAGTAAAAATTTGTAGTATGCATTACAAAACTTTTCTCAGGGATTGATGAAGGATAATGAATGAAAAGTTGTGAAAGAAATAAAATTTGAAAAAATTTTTATATTGTTAGAATGAGAATAAAAAATGCAATAAATTCTAAAAATTTAAAAAAATTTTTGATTAAAATTAAGCGAAATTTCACCACAATAATTTTTTGCATATTAATTAGTTTATTTTAAAAAACTCATGGATGTCAATGGGTTAAAGTTAATTTGTTTTATATACTTATTCTAAATACTGTATTATTTTGCAATAATTTTCATTTTTGGATATAAAATAAAAACATGGAATATAATTGAAAAGCACCAAAAAATGAAGTGAGTATGCCTGTATTTGAAGTATGAATTATTATAAAAAATAATTTAGGACAGGGCTGTCCAACCTGTGGCCCACGGGCTGCATGCAGTCCACTGCTGTAATGAATGCAGCCCAACATAATCCCCCAAAATCCCCCTAAAATCGTAAGCATCCTTAAAACATTGAGATTTTTATGTACTTATTCTTTTTTATTTTTTGAAATTTGCCGTAAATAAAATTTCCAGAAGTGAAAAGAACCAGATCTCTGGTACCTCAACTTTTAAAGTAACTTGAGATTTGCATATTGCTGCTTGTATACAAGGTTTTAAACAAGTATATATGTGACGAGTGCAAATTCTGCTCATGCGCTTTCGGAAGTAACAGATTAAAACAAAGGTCATTGTGAGAAGGAACCCCATTATTCCTTACGCTATTTCTTTGTGATAGTGTCTTGTTTCGCCTGGATATTGAGGTGACAACGACCGATTAAGTCTTTCAATGTGCGATTTAATATCATGCAAGGAGATTTCAGCTATCTTCAAGGATATATCTGTTGGTGATTGACCCCTTTGGTCAATTTGTGAGGAAGTGTTTTTGTAAATTTGGATAAGGATAACTTCTGTTCTGTTCAAGATGTCAACCAATAAAGGGAAGACTAAAGGATTTCCAACGGTCAATTTCCAAGTGGACCTTTGCTGGAAATGTGATGTTAACTCAATTCCAGGTGGATAACCTTTTGTTCCGTTCAAGATGTCAACCAATAAAGGGAAGACTAAAGGATTTCCAACGGTCAATTTCCAAGTGGACCTTTGCTGGAAATGTGATGTTAACTCAATTCCAGGTGGATAACCTTTACATGAGTTCCCTAATTTTATTATGTTCGTGCTGATTAGTTTTATAATTTTTGATTGTTCGGAAGTTCCACGTGTTCGAGAACATTCGATGACGAGACTCAATAGTCTGTCTGTGACGTATAGCCATGGCCTAGGTTATCGAGTCGACGAAATATGGGTGGATGATTAGGTGTTACTCATCTATTAACCAATACATCGTGTCCCATAAATAATGAATATTCGCAACTCTGATAAGGGTGTCTCCATATCGGTGTCTCCGGGGCACAGATGGATACTGTTCTGGACCGACATTTTAACACCTCGTAGGTATTAAGTAATATGCATGACTGTCTATTTTTAGACAAGGTGATAAAATTATAATCTGTATGGTAGTAAGCAAATACATTGACGCTTGCGTAGAATACCGGAAATCTCACGATCTCAAACAGATCGAAAAACTGATCTGGATTCATTAATGGGATGTCTATAAATAATCTAAGTGTGTTAAGGCGTGCTGTCGCGGTGACTGTGATCCATTGATAGTATTTAAACAGATTGTCCGGTCGAACTGGTTCAACGAGCGAAATATCTCTCGGCAAATGGCTATTTATATCTGTCAGAGCCACTAATAATGTTCGTCTGGATGCAAAATAAGAGCTCAATCGGCCCTGCTCTAAAATTTCGATTGCGGCACGTAAGTTTGTCAGCTGTGACCTAAATTCAGTGACAGCACTTTCCATATATTGCAAAGCTGTGCTTACGAGAAGCGAGTAACTTTGTGACTACATAATTTTGCTTAATATCTCTTGTTGCTTTAATAGCATTTTAATTTGTCAGCGATTGTCTTTGACTGCTATGAACGTTTCGTTCAAAGCGGAAGCTTGAGTATCTTAAATGTGTACTACACTTTTTGATTGTTTTCTAGCCATGCAATCCGTTTATTTAGGTCTTCGACTTTGCTAGACGTTGCAGTACCGAATAAAAACTTCAGTTTTCCTCCCACGTCGATTAGTGCTCGTTTTCCTCTATGTGTAGGGTCTAGAGTCACTAACGACTTTAAGTCTCTGTATTCGGCGTCTAGTTCCGTCAAGACTCGATTTAAATTTTCTACTTCAGCTGCTGTATAGTTCCAATAGGAGCTTCTAATTGTAGCCATCTGTACTTCACACGCTAGTTGCCTTAATCCTTCTACGTGCTCTCGCATCCTTAATAATTGAGTGTCATATTCCTCGAAGGTTATATCTACTACGAGGGTCCAACAGCTCGTGGTGAGGAGAAAGTTTCCCTGGTTGGTGAAAACAACTCCTTTCTTCCAACTCGAGTCATCAGTTATCCCAAAAGTCATAATCGACAGCATAATAACCAGTATTCTTGTGATTGCCATCTGTAAATAAATTACAAAAGGTTGGTTTCCTTTTGATCTATTTATTCTATACTCATCTAAATTTTATTGATTCATGCGCACTTATTAACTGTGTGAGATTGAGCCTTTATCAGTTCATGGAGCAATTCGTCGCGGGATATGGCTACGAGTAGCGGTAGCGGAAATCCATGGCTCTTCAGCAACTGGGCCCCTGCTCCTGAGCACATAAGTACGTGGAGATGACGGTTGGGCATCCGGAATTATGGATGTCTCGCCGACCTCACATATCGAAGCAGGATCGGGTCCCAATGAAGAAAATATAATTTCGTCCCACTGATCAACTTCCGATTCAGGAGTTTGGTTGGAATCAGGAGTTTGGAGGTTCGGATCTGGGGGAGGATTATCCAACTCCCCATCCTGGGATTCGAACTCCATTCTGGCAATGGCAGGCTTTAATCAATTAGCATGCACCAAAAGTTGCTTTCTTGTTTTTATGTCTTCAATGACATAATTTACCGGGCTCGTTTTATCAATAATCCGATAAGGACCGGCATATCTCGGATAAAACTTTTTCCTAGCACCGGGAGGTATATACATTTGATTCAAGAAGTAGTAGTAGTAGAATAGGGAGGGGCCTATTTCAGCCCAAGCACTGCGACCAACATTTGTGACTTCCTCCTCATAGAGTTGATTCAAGAAGACTCTGTCCCCTATCGAGAATTTGTAAGGCTTTGTTTTGCCACTATGATATATTTTTCGCTTCTCCGCGGCAGTTTGCGAATATTGTCGAGCTAATTCGTGAGCGGTTTTAAGTCGAAGTTTCAGTTCCGTCAAAAAATTTTCTCCAACATCATACACAGCAATATTGGGGCTGGTGATGACGTCGAAAGGATACACTGGATCTCTGCCGTATAAGAGATAGCACGGACTCTCGTTCGTTGTAGAATGTGGTGAGGAATTGTAAGCAAACGTCAGATATGGCAACATTTCGTCCCACTGCGTTTGGTCTTTCTGTACATAGTGCACCAGCAAATCTATCAGTGTTTTGTTTAGGCATTCAACAACACCATTACAAGCTGGATGATAGGCGGTTGTTAACAGTCGTTTTATCCCCAGACTTTCGGCAGCTTCTTTCATAACCCTGCTTGTAAAGTTGCTACCCCTATTGGTGAGTAAATATTTAGGTGTTGAATATCTTAAAACTACATTAATCACGAATGCTTTGGCTACGGTCTTTGCCAATATCTCCGGCAGTGGCATGCATTCTGCATACCGGCTGAAATGATCGACGAAGACGAGTATGTATTTATTTCCCTGACGAGTGACTGGAAGTGGACCCACAATATCTAGAGCTTATATTGCTCTATCTAGAGCAATATCTGTTCGCTCGAAAACCTGAGTGACTTCCGGAAAAATTTGCAACGAGGCCTGGCGTCGGTTATCCTGACGACAGCGGAGTGCACATTTCTCACAGCTTTCACAGTATTTTAGTATATCTTTTCGCATATCTGTCCAATAAAATTGCCTTTCTAATTTTTTTTGCATTTTTTTAGCACCCACATGACCTGATGTAGGTACATCGTGAAATATATGTAAAATATATCCAACTAGCGCTCGAGGTACCACCAACTGGTGCCACACACCTCATCACATTTGACACTTTTTCATCAGTAAAGAATACTGTTACAATCCAAAAAATAATCAGCATATTTGTCAACTTGACCCGTGTCAGATTGAGACAATTTTTGTATGATATCTTTACAGTTTGGGTCTAGTTTCTGTTGTTTCCCGATTTGTTCGATACTGTATAGCGGTTGATATTATTCAATAGTGCCGATCAGAATTCAGCTAACCGTGTCCGCATTCGTGTGTGTGCTCCCAGGTTTGTGCACGATTTTAAAATCGTACTCCTGTAGTTGGAGATTCCAGCATGCTAATCGCAAGCTTGGATCTCGGACTTTTAAGAGCCGCCGTAGCGGTCTGCTGTCGGTGTGGATCTCGAACGATCAACCGTACAGATAGGGTCGAAAGTATTTGATAGCCCACACAATGGCAAGACATTCCCTTTCTGTCGTGCTATAATTGACCTCGAGTGGTTGCAACTGTCGACTAGCATAACCAGTCGGGAGCTCACCTCGCTCATCTTTTTGAGAGAGAACGGCTCCGATGGTGTAGCTCGAGGCATCCGTAGCCAAAATATATGGTTGTGAGAAATCTGGCGGTTGCAGCAAAGGCGCTGTCGTTAAAGTTTCTCTGAGACTCTAGAAGGCGTGTTCACACGTGTCATCCCAGACAAACTTTGTATTATTTTTCAATAGTGCTGTGAGCAGTTTCGCCATCTTCGCATATGAATTAATGTGTCGCTGATAATAACCTGTTAATCCTAGAAATGAACGCACTGCCATCTTCGCATATGAATTAATGTGTCGCCGATAATAACCTGTTAATCCTAGAAACGAACGCACTTCCGTGTCGTTTTTCGGTCTAGGAAAATTGATTATGCTTTCTATTTTTGCTGGATCTGGTCGAATTCCTTCTTCCGACACTTCGTGTCCCAAAAATTTAATCTGCCATTGTAACAAATGGCATTTTTTTGGCTTTACCTTAATTCTGGCTTTCCCTAATCGCTTAAGAACCATCTCTAACCTTTCTAGATAACTCTCGCGGTCATTACTAAAGACCAAAATGTCATTGAGATAGTTGAGACAAATTTTGTTTCGCAGCCCATGTAAAATGTGAGTGGCGGCACGTTGCCAGCTTGTGGGGCGTTTTTAAGGCTCATTGGCATGCGTTTGAAGTGAAAGTGCCCATTCGGAATTGTGAAGGCGCTTTTTGGGCAACTTTCCGGGGAGGAAAATTGATTATGCTTTCTATTTTTGCTGGATCTGGTCGAATTCCTTCTTCCGACACTTCGTGTCCCAAAAATTTAATCTGCCATTGTAACAAATGGCATTTTTTTGGCTTTACCTTAATTCTGGCTTTCCCTAATCGCTTAAGAACCATCTCTAACCTTTCTAGATAACTCTCGCGGTCATTACTAAAGACCAAAATGTCATTGAGATAGTTGAGACAAATTTTGTTTCGCAGCCCATGTAAAATGTGAGTGGCGGCACGTTGCCAGCTTGTGGGGCGTTTTTAAGGCTCATTGGCATGCGTTTGAAGTGAAAGTGCCCATTCGGAATTGTGAAGGCGCTTTTTGGGCGACTTTCCAGGGCAAGAGGTAATTGCCAAAATCCGGAAAGCGTGTCCATCGTACTGAAGTACTTTGCCTTTCCAATAAGGCTGAGATTCTCCGAAACTAGCGGAATAGGAAATGGATCCTGTGTACATGCATTATTTAATTTTCGATAATCTATTAGGAATTGAAAAGTTCCATCCTTCTGTTTAACGAGAAGAGCCGGAGTGCCCCACGGTGATTGCGAGTGTTCAATTATATCATTCTCCAACATTTTGTCGACTATCTCATTCATCTTATCTCTCTGTGCATAAGGTATTCGATATGGCAGCAAATAAATCGGTGGGCTTGAGCTCGTATTTATTTCGTGTTCAATCACATCGCAAAAACCTAAATCGCAATTGTTTACTGTGAATATGTGTCAATATTTATACAACAATGCTAGCAACGGCTTCTTTTTGTCCTTTCCCATCTTGGTCCAGTCAAAAAGGTTATCGAAATCTTTCTGCGACATATTTATAGCTGCATCGGGTTTTCTTAGCCTAACCTGGTCTGCCTGCTCTTTTGTTTCCTCGCCAGCATGTAAAAATTTTCCCACCATTTCTTGTTTTCGCAATTTTACAGGATTGGTAGTTGTGTTTATTATCCTAACAGATATTTTCCCGCACATTTTTGTTTTAGCTAAAATATCCATGGTCATTAGACCCGGTGTATTAAGAGTTTCTGACTCTACTACTCCCAATCGATTCTTTTGACGTATGCCCGTAACTTTCACCAATACGATAATGTCAGATCTGGGAGGTATAGTCTGATCTTCCAGCAAATAAACCGTTTTCGCTTCCTCTTGGTGGCTACTTGTCAGTAACTGGGCTGGAGAGACAGATTGTTTACCACCTGGCTTGGATCCGGTGTCAATGCCGACATTCGGTGACAAAGCACTCTTTACCGTAGCTGAATTACAAACTTTGCCCTCAAAACTTATATGTACCCCATTTGCTAAAACTACTTTCGAGTTGTGTAACGAAATCATTAGGCAGTGTTGCATGATTACATCGCGTCCCAGTATAATATCGGTTGGAGCGGTTATTTTGGGGTCAACGACATAACATGAGTGCTTAAATCGCAATGTTCCTATTTGAAAAGTAAACTCGTATTTTCCATATGTTTTAATTAAATGTCCAGTAACGCTTTGTAACGGAAAATTCGAATCGCGAGATCGAGATAACGATTTGTCTAGCGCATTTACGAACGTCTTGGACAGGAGAGTGACCTTGGCTCCCGTGTCAATTGTTAAATAAATTGGTCGGCCGTCAACTATGAATTTGAAATTTGGATCCGAATCTCGATATAATGTGCTCTCGTACGTTCCTTTAAATCGAACTACGTGTTTCTTCCTAACCTTATTATTTTGAGCCTGTTTTTCTCTACCCAACATTCTAAACTTATAATATATATATTATAAGTTTTATATTATGTTCTTTCACGAACTCCCAACGTATTTTTTCTGCTTCTAGTTTGCATAATGGCTTTAGCATTCTTTCTAGGATTGGTATATCTTCAAGTATATCAGGTTTCTCGAATAATGCACTAGCAGGGCCTTTTCGGAGCAATTCACTTCCAAAGTCCGGGACTTGTATGTCATCTAGAATGATGACGACATCTTCTAATGGGAGCGCATACTTTCGTTTTGGTTTAAGTTGTTTTTTAAATATGTACATTATTTACTAACTTTTTTTGCTTAATAACTATCGTTAAAATAAGTATATTTTATCTGTGGCCTGAGACAATTTTTTTCTTCAAATGTGGCCCGAGGAAGCCAAAAAGTTGGACACCCCTGATTTAGGAGATGGTTTGTAGTAATAATCAAAGTTTTCTGAAGAATGGATGTTGCATATATATTTAAATAAATAATTGGAATCAATATTGTATTGGTTGTTATGCTGAAATATTACTTCTGTTAAACAATAGAAGTAATATTTCAGCATAAAACAACCAATACAATATTGATATACTGTACTTACAATATATCTGTATTAATATACCAATACAATACAGATATTGTAATGTTTATTGGGCAAACAGTGATTCAGATAGTTCACTATATATTTAAATGTGAATTTATGAAATTTGGTTATTTAATAGGAACAGATGAAAGTTTATAAATTTTTAAATCTTGCAAAACTTTTGTACAAATGTAAATGAGAAAATATAAAAGTTTTTTCTTTTTATATTTTGATACTCATTTACTGGTCATTGTTATGTTTTACTTCTGCTTTTTGCTACATATAAAAATTATTTAAGCATAGTAAATATATATTTTGTATATATTAATCAACTTTTAATAGTTTATACTAAAAAATAATTTTTGATATTCTAATAACTACCATTTAGAAAAAAATAGTTTGTATCAAGTGCCAATTGTGAATAATAATTGGTATTTTTTGCTATTTATATTAAATTTCCATTTTGAAATCAGTCTTGTTAGTGTATTACTCCTAAGATTTCAGCTATGTAACTTAAGATTTTACTAATAATAATCTTTTACTTAATTTTATAAGATAGACATATTTTATGATAAATATTTTATATAATATATATATATGTTAAGCTGAATTTGTGAATGTTGCTAAATTTGTAAATCAGGCAAAAATTTGCCGAGTTTGTAAAACGTGCACGCCAGTTGCCGATTTAACCAATGTAGCAATTTGTCTGCCTGATTTACAAACTCTGCAAATCTTTGCCTATTTTACAAATTGAGCAACATTTACAAATTCTCCAGGGTGGCAAGCCACAACTTTACCAAGCGGCCATCTGGCCGATTGTTTTCATTGGAGATTTCAAAGTTGACTCCTTATGCTCCTCTTCTGGTTGGTCCACAAATTTTTATCATGACTATTTGATTCTATGGATAAACTTTGGTGATCAAAATGTTTCTCCCTACCTCCTATCTCATCACGTTTCCGAGAAAAAAGAGTAGTACGGGTGGTAAGATACACCTTGCGTGTGTGTATGTATATATGTTACGCCGAATTTTAAACGTTGCTCAATTTGTTAAACAGGCAAAAATTTGCCGAGTTTGTAAAACGTGCATGCCAGTTGCCAATTTAACCAATGTAGCAATTTGTCTGCCAGATTTACAAACTCGGCAATTTTTTGCCTGTTTTGCAAATTGAGCAATGTTTACAAATTCGGCATAACATATATATTACATAGCTAATTATTGAATCACTCTATATATATAGAGAGTAATTCAACAATTAGCTATGTTTTTTAAGAAAGAAGAAATAATATGAAAAATCTTTGATTTAATAATGTCTTTTAATAAATGCTGTTTATTTAAATATTGTTATATTTAATAATAACTATAAATGTCATGTTTATCATTCTGATAAAATAAATTAATAGTTTCTGTTGAAGTATGAATATATCAAATAATTAAAAATATAAACAATGCACTATATATTTTATTTTATATATAGCATAAGTTGTTATTCTTATTTTAACACATTGATGCTTAGCACTGTATGCATATTAGTTGCTCAAAATTCTCACTGCTGCCCAGTAGAATGCATTATATGACTCTTTTTAAAATTGTATTCATCAAATTTCTTGTGGAATTTTCAGATTGGTCGATCCTTAAATGTGGCACTGTCATTGTTATAGTTTAATACAGGCAATATGAAATAATAAAATCCTGGAATATAATATGGCACTTCTCAATTATATACAATGTTTTTATTTTTGTCTCAAAATGAAAATTGTCTGCAAAATAATACTTAGAATAGGAATATAAAACATAATTTAACACTTAGATGGGTCAGGTCTGGTGGTATTCTGAGAAACTGAAGATATGAAATCCAGAATTGAACCTGAATCCTCCAAGGTGATACACAAATGCTTTAAAATACAATTGCTGTTTGCCTATTGTTGTTGTGCATTTAGTGAATAATAGTGTAAATATGTTTTTAGGCTTTTATATGCACTAGTGATTGAAAAAAGGTTGTGATTTGGCTTTAGAGTAGTGGTCTGGTACATTACTGCTTCAATAACAAGATATACCTATACACGTTTCACCCTCTAATATCAAAAATTTGATTTTTTATAACTTTTTTCTAAATCTCTCTCTCTCTCTCTCTCTCTAGCAAAGCATTCCTAAGACTGGTAAGGAAAGTCCATGCCATCCTTTGCCATCTGTCTATCCTCGGCCTTTCTCTTCAGCTCTGCATATCTTATTCCTCCAACATGTTTGCAGATTTGGGTTGTATAGGAGTTGCGAGGGCTTCTTCTGTCTTGTTCCCTCCTGGAATTCTTCCTTTGAAGATCCTCATTATAGGATTATCATGTCATAAAATAGGTTCCAGACAGTTTATTCTTCTCTTCCTTATCATCTTGAGAATTTTCGTTTCTTCTCCCACCATCCTCAAGATATCTTCATTACTCTTTTTCTCTGCCAGCTGATCCTCTCCATTCTCCTATAACAATTTAATTTGCACATCTCAAATGCTTCTAAGTAGTTTTTCTCTTTATTGTTTAAAGTTCAGGTTTTGGAATTGTAAAGAAACCCATGTAATGTTAAACCATCTAAATACTAAATGTGATGTTTTAAAATGCTTGAAATCTTTATAAAATTTAATTTAATTTGCATTTAATGAAAATTAATTTATTATTTAACATTCCTATTAAAATATGATTACTTACAGTTTTAATAAAATATTAAAAATTACAGAATTCTTCATGTTTTGCTGTTATTGTATAGAATAATAGCTGATATCTACTTTTTTCATAATTAATTACAAATCAGTGAAATATAGTACAAGATTCATTTATGTTTCATTATATGAAATCCTCTTGATTTTATGGAAAAAAGCAAAACCTTTTCTTCAACAAAAAGTAATTAAACTAGTTTATGTAAAACAACACATCAAAAAACACTTTAAAAATGTCAATCCATTGTGATGATCTAAATTTGACCACACTTCATCCAGTCCAGATATCCACATATTTAAATCTTAACTTATTTTATCTCAAATTAAAATAATATATTGAAATCTTATTGGATTTTAGATATTTGTCCACTACTGAGTCTTGATTTGAACTGATTTTATAAATTATCTGATTCAAAATAATAAACCGAATAATTTATGATGTACAGTAATTTGCTTTGCTGAAGTTATATATTCTGTTTACTACAGAGATAAGCTATAAATTTTTTTTTTGATCCTTTCCATTCCTAAATGAAATAAGGGTTATATGAAATAGATTTATCTGTTAAATTGTCTGTTTATCACTGGAATAGTATGTTTATTATCTGGTTTGGTAAGACTCATATATGTTAGGTTAGGTCAAGTAGAGGATCAAGCTTGTTAAAAATGATTAGTATGGAGTTAATATTATCAGTTCAGTAAGAGTTAATATATTTCACTTATTTTGGGGTACTATATCAGATAAATATTATTCAGTTTGAATGAAATATATATATAATTGGAATTCTCTAGGGAATTAAGTTTTGAAAATGATTGATATTTAATCATATCAAATTGGATATTAATCAAAATAATATATTATGCAAATATTATCCAATTTAAATGAAATTCATGTATATTATTGGAATTTCCCTATTAAGGATCATGTGGATGCTAAAAATTACTGAAATCTATTAAAACTTATTTCACTGTAATAATGAATCAATTTTCAACAGTTTTTCAATAAATGTTGAAAATTAAAAATGATTGATTTTTAAATTTCAAAATTTATCATTTTGAATTTTCTACAAAAAGATGTATAAAATCAAATAATGGAAAGAGTCAAGTAATCATTGATTTTGATTAACTAACTTATGATTTAAAACATCACTGTGATTTAACAGAAAAATTAAAAAATTAGTGCAGTTATAACATTAAACAGTTGTATCATCAGAAATAGAAATTTAATTTTTTCTTTTTATCAATCTAATTGATAAATAATTATTAATGCAGCAAGTAGAATAAATTAAAATTAAAACAGATAACTCAATAAATAATACAAGAATAAAACAATAGCACACTAAAATAGTTTTATTTTTGGATCATGAAAACAGTGTTACTGTTATCAGTAAATAATAGTTACATTATAATTAATAAATGTTTTATGCATTTAATAGGGTTCACATGGATTTATAACACAACATCCTTGGGCAAAAGATATAACAGCATTTATTAACATTGAGGCCAGTGGAGCTGGGGGAAGAGAATTATTATTTCAGAGTGGTAAGTTTAAGAAGTACATTAATAAAAAAAATTTGATTTTCAATAACATTTTCCATTAAACACAAAATTAAGTTTGAATTTTATATAAAATTTTTATTTGTGAAAGTATATACTAACAAGCCATCCATAATCAGAAAACATTTTAAAAGAGCAGAAATATTTTTAACTCTACAAAATAATGAGGGAAAAACACATCAGTTTAATTAAGAAATAAGGTAGAAGGTACTATTAGCAATTGATAGATAATATTGCTTTTTGTCTTATCATCATCATCAGAATAGTAGAAGTCATAAATATTCTATTTTTGAATACAAGATATATACAGAAACATTCTTTAACTATAAATATAGATTTTTAAATGAAAAAGATACCTATAATAGAATTATAGGTATCTTTTTCTTAATAATAATTTTGATTGTTTCTTATTTATAGCATTCTTTTCAGTATGTATTTTTGCAAAAGAGCAAGATGGATTCTTTGAATGTCTATTCATAATTTATGAAAATCTTTAATATAGAAATAAAATGTAATTTAATTAATTTAGAAAGAGACTTCACATTGAGCAATTAAAACTTCATTATTATAAGTTAATCAGAATATAATGGTTTTTACAGAAATCTCAAATATTTTTCTAATATAAGAATAAACAATGAATATCAGATTCTTTATAATTAATATTTTATATTCTCAATTTATTTACATAATTAAATTTAGCTATGTTAAATTTAAATATCATTCAGTCTAAATAGAGTCAAATAAAATAAATGTTATAGTTATGTTTATATTAAAGAAAATATACTATTAGTGAATAATTTAATTTATTCAATAAAAAATAAAATTTAATATTTTGAATGCAGCAGTTGTATCTCATATAGTCATCAATCAATTACACTATTTGATCACAGCCATATATCATACAGGCAATCTTTAAAAATGTATTGCTTGAGTTTCCATGCAATTTTGCATTGGTCTATCTGTACTTGTGGCATTGATGTCTCTGCTATAATATAAAACAAATTTTGCCCTCTAATATACAGAATTTGATTTTTTTATAAATTTTTATAAAATTTCATTTAATCATAATTTCACAAATATTGATTTATCATGTAGAGGCAGGGCCGCCGAGAGGGGGTGAAATCCGTGACTTTTGTCACGGGCCCGGCATCGAAAAGGGCCCGACCGTCGGGCCTGAAGTGTCGCATAACATGTCCGATAGTTCTCAGGCTGCCGACAGAGTGCCTAAAGCAATCATACCAAAATAAACTTTTTTATATATAACATAGTATGTAATGTATGATTTTGAATTTATTGTATTTGCCTTTTTTAAATAAATGCTTAATGTTTGGTTTAATAAAAAAAGCCATATAAAAGTGATACACTTTTTTAAGTGGGGCCCGGACCACAGACTTGTCATGGGCCTGAAAATTTCTCTCGATGGCCCTGTATAGAGGAGTATATTCTGAATAAATAACTATAGTTTACAATTATGTAAACTATAGTTAACATTTTTGTAAATGTTAAAAAATAAATATCTTTATGATTATTCATATTTGAATAAAATTATAATATATTTAATTATATTTTCTCTCAAATTGTATTTACTTGTGACATATTTAAACATATGAAATATATATTGTATGTTAAATGTATTGAAAATATGAGAGATAATCAAAAAATAAGAAAGGAAAATATTGATTTAATGTACCTTATTACATTTTTAAAATTAAATGTTTATTTCTTTGTAAAAATGCAAATTTATATATTTACTCTAGTTAAAAATCACTTTTTAGCAGAGAAATTTATTATTATTATTATAATTAATTCCATAAAATTTTTAATTGAAATTCTTGGAATTAGACCTCTAAATTTTTAACAAACAGTTGATATTAAAATGGATTCAGTTTGTATTTTAATATTTTCTTTTTTTATACCAGAATGTAATATATTCTGTTTTCAATATTAAAATGTGTATTATAATTTATTTAATAATATATTATATTCAAAATAAACTTTTAGATAATAAGAATCCTTGGTTACTTCAAGCATATGCTTCTGGTGCAAAATATCCTCATGGAGATTTAATTGCACATGAAGTATTTCAGAGTGGAATAATTGCAGCTGATACTGATTTTAGAATATTTAGAGATTATGGAAATATTCCAGGTAATGTTTTAACTTTATATTATTATGAAAACTTCCATATGATGATAATGTTCATAGAATAGTTTGACAAATACAAAAAACTTCAATTACAGTATAATCTTATCATCTAGGCTAATAGAGGGGAGATTGGGCAATAATAAAGGTTTTATAAATTCTTAAGAAGAGTATACATAAGTTTAATGGGTTAATAATTTCTTTAGAAAAAGAATAAGGAACTATGAGTTTTTAGTACCTATTGAACAAAAGATTGATGCTATATATGGAAATTGCAAAATAATATATAAAAAATGAAAAATGAATATTCAATAATTTCTTAGATTAATTTGTTATTGTCATGCCTTTACTTTCATTTCTTTTTTAGGTACAATAAGACTCTGCTTAATGCTGCTCCATTTAACGTTGTTTCAAGTTATCTAGGCTAATAGAGGGGAGATTGGGCAATAATAAAGGTTTTACAAATTCTTAAGAAGAGTATACATAAGTTTAATGGGATAATAATTTCTTTAGAAAAAGAATAAGGAACTATGAGTTTTTAGTACCTATTGAACAAAAGATTGATGCTATGTATGGAAATTGCAAAATAATATATAAAAAATGAAAAATGAGTATTCAATAATTTCTTAGATTAATTTGTTATTGTCATGCCTTTACTTTAATTTCTTTTTTAGGTACAATAAGACTCTGCTTAATGCTGCTCCATTTAACGTTGTTTCAATATAATGAAGTTTTTTGAATTCTATATTTTTTATTGATTCATTTTGACATGGTTTTTCAAACCATTATACTCACATAAATCCGAAATCACGTGAATTTGTTGTTTTAATACTCCTATGCCTTCTCACAGTACATTTAATATCAGTATAGTGTAGTATATATGAAAGTTTGTTGCAGTCACAGTTCATATTTATGATCAATCATCAAGAGTAAGCATTTCTGAAGATGAGGAGCAAAAGAAACTTGCAACAGATTTTCTCAAAACAAATTTAATCATTATTATGGAAATTATGGATCAGTTGTACAAAATGATCCAAATTTTGAAGTTCAAAGGCAAGACGAAGTATCATGGATGTGATGTCTCGGTATCAACAATTGCTTGCTGAAGGAAAGAGAAAAAGGGAAACGATGTTAGATGATGACTTATTTTAAAAACAAAAAGTATCAAATGAGAAAAAACCTTTTTTCATCATAAACATAAATTATTTACTCGAATATTTTTAATTTTCATGAATGATTTATGAATACAAATCGATATTAGCAATAAAAATGCCTATAATTAATGTAATGCAATAGTAATAATACATGTTACAAAATAAAAAAAGGTAAATCTATAATTAATGTAATACAATAGCAATAATACATGTTAGATCGGAAGAGTATATTAATGTAATATAATAGTAATAATACATGCTACAAAATAAAATAAAAAAATGCTATGTATTTACAAAATAAAAAAATGTATATATATTTTTTTATTCACTGTCCCATTTCACCTATTCCCATTATTGCTATGAATCTTAATGTAATACAATAGTAATAATACATGTTACAAAATAAAAAAAAAATGATACATAAATTTTTTTATTCACTGTTCTGTTTCACCTATTTCATTATTTATGTATTATGATGACCTCATATAAAGCTGTTTTGTTTAGCACTTGGTTTTTCTGGAACATTCCCCTATGTTAAATGGGGTGTTACTGTATTATCATTAGAAATGATTGCTGATTTTTATTCATTACAAACTAATTATCATGTCCATTTGCATCTCAGTTATTGAGTTTTATGAATTTTTTTGATTCCTTTTTTCAGTTTGTTTTATTTATATATTATACTGATTACCATAAAAATTCAAATCAAAATCACTTTTTCTTATTTAAAATAATATTATTATTTAGAAAAAGAATTCTGACTTATAATTGTATAATATCAGACAGATGACAGAATGGTCCTTCATTTTAAATAAAACATTTTTATCAGTCTAATTATAGAAATATCCGTTGGAAAGTTTTAAAATAAAGTAAGAAATATTTACATTAAAAATCAAACAAACATAATTCAATTACCTGCTTAAACTCGTCAATATCTTACTTAAATATAAGCACTAAATGCAGTTGAGAAATAGTGGATAGAATATCTTTATTCATGAACAAACATTTTCGGTACTTTGTACCCTCTTCAGGCTCAGGTTCAAATACAATTCTCGAATGTTAACAGCTTTTTTAGAAGTTTCAGAGTTCTAATCAACTTATTATAATTACTGTAACAGATTAGAACTCTGGTACTTCTAAAAAAGCTGTTAACATTCGAGAATTGTATTTGAACCCGAGCCTGAAGAAGGTAAAAAGTACCGAAAGCGTTTGTGCTTTTGTTCGTGAATAAAGATATTCTATCCACTATTTCTCATCTGCATTTAGTGCTTATATTTAAGTAAGTTAAATCAATCAAATTCTGTCATTTTTAATATTTGATTTTTTAAAAATTTTTATTATATATAGGAAATATTCTCTTTAGTGCCATTAAGATATATGGTTTTAAAAATGTTTTTAATTTATTAGTCAGTGAATCCTTAAATTATTATAGACTATAATTTTTATAAAAATTAAAATAGAACTATTATATCTCAATAACTTTTAAAACTATAATTTTTACCATACTTCTATTTCTGGAATTCTTGTGTTATTCCATTTCATATATACACTGTTCTTTGCAGCAACTTTATCACTAATACAAGAAAGCCGTTTCTTCTCTTAAACTTATTTTTAATATCAAAAAATCCTCTTCATATATAAATATACAATAAAACATGGCACCGTGAGAGAAATATGCATTTTGGCTATCTTAGCCCTCTTCAGTTTCATTTAGTGTACCATGCTGTAAATAATTATTTTTAAAAACCCTTTAACATTTAAATACTTTTTCTTTTAAATACAAAAATTTTTTACATTTCAATACAAAAATTTCCACATACCATTTCTTACTAAAAATATTAAAAAATTTTCCATATAAAAATATCATGTATTAACATTCTATAGCAATCTTTCTTAATGGTGATTCTTTCATATTCTAAAAATTTATTACATAAATTTTAATTTATTTTTACATTTGCTCTATCCATTAATATATAAACTTAAATTAAATACCTTTTCGAAACAACTTTCTTTATCTTTATAATTATTAAATAGCCTCTTAATTTCTATACTATAATTCACTTTATTTTTTATATAATTAAAGCTGTTTTCCTTCGGGAGAATAAATTTAATATTAAAAATCATTTCTTTAGTACCCTTAACTTAAATCTTAACTGGAAAGAAAGACTGTTTCTATCAAATTTACAATTGCTCACCAAATTACTCAGTAATTTACATATATCTTAAACATTTATGTCGCCCTCTACTGGGAAAAGGATATCCCACCAAATAGGAATTTTTAAACCATTTTTGTTATTAACTATTAAATTATTATTTTTTATTTCTTCTTTTTTTAATAAAGTAAAATTCATAAAAAAACCTTTTCGTATGTTTCCATTCTTGCTTTAAAATTTGTATACTATTTTTATTTATACTACAATTATTTTGTAAACAATGTAAAGATATTCCTGATTTTCCTGTTTTGCATCTAATATATCTATCATGTTCATTAACCCTTATCTGTAATTGCCTTTTTGTTTCACCTATATATATATGTTTATTAAAACATGTGCATTCTAACATATAAACTACATGATCCATGCTTAATATTGATTGTACTGTACGACCTAAATAAATTAAATTTTTAATAGTGAAATGTAACTTTGGAGCAATATTAATAAAAACAAATGGAAGAAAGATTTGGTGTTAAATAAAACTGCATTAAATATTCCTACATATGTAATAGATATATTAACTTTAGGTTTAAATTATATGATGGAATGTAAACCGTTAGAAATAGATACAGTTGTTAGTTAAATATTCAAATATAAATTCATAAAGTCTAAAAATTTACCTTATAATGTTGAAAATAATATCAGAAAGTAAATAAAAAAACTTTATGGACAGGATTCACAATCACAACAAAAAAATAAAAAGAATTTTAAAGACCAGTTATTGAGTAAATATGAATTAACAAAAAATTATATGAAAAAAGAACATTTAGTAATAGTTCAAGCTGATAATAATGAAACGTGATACATTAGAGTTAGGAAAAAAAAAATAGTAGAGAGTGAAATGTTTAGAAAATTAGCACAAAATCCAGTTGAAAAATTAAAAAAGGCACTACATAAATTATTAATAGAGGGAGAAAATAATAATAATGATATAATAACAACACAAGATGAAGAAAAATTAATGTTAAAGTCATCAAGAACACCAAAATTGAATTTGAAATTAAAAAAACACAAAGAGCATTTAGAATATAGGCCTATTGTAGATTTTAGATATAATTTTTTATATGGTTTTGAAAAATTTCTAAAAGAAAAATTAAATGAAATTCCAAACTCATTATCTTCATTAAAAAATACAGAAGATTTAATATTAAAATTAAAAAGTAATAATATAAAATCTAATTACGAATTAGGATCATTAGATATAATTAATTTATATCCTAGCATACCGTTAGAATTAATAATAGATACATTAAAAAATTATAATGTAAACAATTGGTTGATTAATGCTATACAGTTTTGTTTTTATAATAACTTTATAGATGTTAATGGTAATTACTATAGACAAAAAGATGGTGTCATAATGGGTTCTGTTATAGGTCCAAAATTAGCAGAGTTGGTATTAATAGAATTAGATAAATATTTATTAAAATGTAGGGGTATGAAATTTATAGGTATATTTGTGGACGATGTATTGTGTGTTTTTGATAAAAATTTAACAACATTAGAAGAAATTAAAAATTATGCCAATTTATTCAATAAATGCTTACAATTTACAAATAAATGCTTACAATTTACAATTGAAAAAGAAATAAATGGGTCTTTAAATTATTTAGACATAATAATATTTAGAAAAAAAATAGTTTTCAGTTTAAAAGATATTGGAAGAAATTAAATAATTTTAAGTTGTTGAATTTTTACTCCAATACACCTTCACAGATAAAAAGAAATTTATTCATTTCTGAAATTAAAAAAACATATAATAGAACAACTAGCTTTGCAGCTTAATAACATTAATTCAAGCTTTTTTAACTGCTATTCAATAATGATACTAACTTTAAATATAAGCACTCAGCACTTATATTTAGTTTTTTCTTTTATTAAAAATTTCGATTCTAGATGACGTCCAAGTCCCGGACTTTTCAAGTGAATTGCTCCGAAAAGGCCCTGCTAGTGCATTATTCGAGAAACCTGATATACTTGAAGATATACCAATCCTAGAAAGAATGCTAAAGACATTAGACAAACTAGAAGCAGAAAAAATACGTTGGGAGTTCGTGAAAGAACATAATATAAAACAAAATGAAAAAATAAGAAATACAAGACATATACCTTGTAGAAAGGACGCCATAGTGAAAAAGACGATTGAATGGATCAACGATTGCCACTTAACAATCACTAAAGAAGATAAATCAAAAAAGATAACGATATTAAAGACAGAAATGTACGTATCATTCCTCCAGCAATACATAGCTGATTCCAAGGCGGTAATCTTACAGAAGAATCCAACGGAAAATCTGAACAATAAAGTTAATAAGCTCCTAAAAAAGAAAAAACTGTCCCATTTTATAAGTAAAAAGAGAATAATCAACCCAGCCTGCCCCAGATTATTTGCATATATTAAAACCCATAAAGAACTGATTACAGCTAGACCGATAGTGGAGAAATTACGCTCACTAACTTACAATATAGAAAGACAGCTGGCTAGATGGTGTCTAGAGAAATTGGAAGATTATGATTATCAAATAAAATCAGCACAAGACTTCCTAGAACATCTAAATATATACACACCAACAGGAAATGAGACAATGTCAGTGCTA
>AYEL01080262.1:0-21695 GCA_000484575.1 Olivierus martensii
ATAAAAATAATAAAATGAAAAATAAAAAATAATTTTTCGATGCATAAAAAAAAAATGCTCATCAACCCGGATTCAAACCCACTACCTTCAGATTACGAGCCACGTATTTATCGAGTGCGCCATCTGCGCAACAGGTGATCTGTTATCTATCCATCGCTTTTAAGCTGAATTATCAAAAGTTCGATTTTTCAAGTGTTAAAAAATATTATTAGATGGACATATTCAACAAAAAGCTCGGACACGTATTCACTCATTTTTTGATGTATTTTCACCATACACAAGTGGATCAAAATCGGTGGGGGTCAGCTGTGTCCTCCCCTTGTAAGTCAAGAAATCTGTTCCTGTTACTAATTCATAATATATTCAAAATGTTTGAAAATAACTCATTATTGCTTGAATTTTTATGGTATTTTAAAATTTTGTTGATAAAAAGAATGATAATTGAGTAGCAATAATATGTCTAATCTTTCTCGGTTTAATTATTTCCAAAGATGAAAAATTAATTTGTCATAATTGCAAATATTATTGCTATCTATATAAACAAAATGGATTTTTTTCTGTTTCATTGTGTTTGCTTTAAATTATTATTATATTATAAATTTTATTAGGTAATATATGTAAGTAATTGTCTTGTTTAAAAATTATTTTATTTAATTATTAATATGTATTTTTAATTAAATATTTTTAATTTATATTTTTAATAATTTAAAATAAATAAAATATAATAATATGTATTTATTATAAAAATTTTAGTTTATAACTATGAAATACTTTTCTGTAAATTGCATATATTTTCATCTTATTGCAATATTTAATAGATATGTTTATAATCAATTTATAAAATTTTTTACTAAAAGTTGAATAAATTTTTTTACAGGTCTTGATTTTGCATTTGTAAAAAATGGTTATGTCTACCACACAAAATATGATACTCCAGATTTTGTTAATCCGGGAAGTATACAAAGAACAGGTAAAACAATTTAAATGATACATATTATTTAATGAAAGATTAATATATTCTTTCAATAGTGTGTATAAATTAAAATAGATGATAGTATTTGAAAATGTTAATATATCCAGTCTTATTTCTGTTGTTTGCTAAAAATGAAAAGATACATATATTAAAGTTTTAGTCTCATAATATATATTATTTTAAAATTAAATAAAAATGTAATTAAAGAAATAAAATTTTAGATAAAGTAAAATTTAATCTTTTGAATAAAAAAAATTAAATATGTTATCACTGATTTTTATAATAATTTATTACATCTTTGCTTTTAAACTTTAATAAAATGCTTGATTTGCCTTAATTTTGTACACATGAAATTATCATTTTATTTTTTGGGAGAGAATATCAAATCATTTTGTTGAATCAAATGAAATTAGTTACTTTCACTAAATTATGGTCTAAATTTTATTTTATGTTTTACTGATAAATTTCTATTAGTATTTTAGTAATATGATATTTTTAATTAAAAAAGTTAATTTTCTAAACCAAATTAACTGTCAATATTATTATATTGTGTGTCCAACAAGACCTTGCTAAAATAATTATAATTTTATAACTATTAAAAAATTAAATGGGAAAATAAATGCGTAGTTTTTCATCAAACAATAATGTACCTGGATTACTGTTCAAAACCAATAAAGTAATTGGATTGCTTCTTGTCTGGAAATGAGGATAAATTTGTTGAAAAAGGAAAAGTGAGAGAGAGTCAAAAGATTCAGAAATGATTTGATATTTGAAAATGTAGCAGGCAAAGATAAATCTATGTTCCATCCTGTTGGTGGAACAGATTCATCCAATGAGGACTAGAGAACAAAGATGACATTTTTTGAATAGCCTGACATTTAAGAAGAGTATATTAGCTAAACTTAAGAAGAAATATAAACTAAAAAAGAATGTTGAAGGATAAGTATCTTTCACTCCTAAGTATGTCCACATGATCCATGATCCTCTCTTCTGTTCAGAAGTCTGATTGAAATTGTAGCTTTTGTTCTTATTCCATATACAGTCTGTTTAAATTTAATGTTTGTTAATCATTTTAATTGTATTTATTCTTTTGTTGCTTTGTATTTCTATTTTTTGTTAATTAAATAAATATATTTAATTTTTTATATGCATTTTCAAGTCAGTTCTATCATGGATCCCTAAATCGCTTATTCATGAGCTTTATTCAAAAATTTGATATTTTTTTTGATACACATTTTTATTGCCCATCTGTTGCAGGATCCTAAAATATTATTGAGATTCTACTAAAAATAACTTGTTTTAAAAGCCTAAATTTGCTTGTTTATTTATTATTTAAATACAATAAGTCCTCTTATATAATGATTCATTATGTAATTTTCAACTTATGCAAATATTTATAATAGCACAGTTTATTGCATCGATCAGAGGAATGACTAGATAAAAAAGTAATGAATATATACAGGTTTGAGAGATTTTGCTCCTTCATTTACAAAAAAGCATCTATAGAGAAAAAAAATTCAAAGTCAAATAACCAGCTAAATAAAATTACAGGAATACCTTGATTATTGTGGTTAATGTTGCCATGAAAAATACCGCAATAATCAAATCCGTGATAATCGGAATAAATAATGCATGTAAAATGGGTGATCATTGCCAAGGATTTTTCAAAGTTAATTAAATTTTATGTATAAGGTAAAAAAGAAATAGATCGGAAGAGCGGATAAATGATGCATGTAAAATGGGTGATCATTGCCAAGGATTTTTCAAATCTATTAATTAATTTTACGATGAGGTAAAAAAGATGTGTGTTGAATGAGCTAATCTTCTAAGTTGATCATTCTATGTTTCTTCTTGACAGCTGTAGCCTTGATATCATCCTTATTTCTTTTAGCATTCATTGTAGGGTAAATAAGAAGAGAAATAAATATCCACACGTACTTCAAGTAGAGGTGGATAGTTACTGGTGAATGGTAAGCAGGCACAATAGGATAAAAACGAAGCACTACTTGAAGAGTGGTGACTCAAACTAAATGTAAGTCTGGTTGCATATGTAGTGGGATACATCTCGCAGCCGCGATAATTTGAATTTGGAACGCAATAATTCAAATTTTGGTATCAAATTATAAACTGCAATAAACTGAGAATCCAATAATCGAAACTGCGACAATCGAGGTATTCCTGTAGTCAAAAATTAAAATCCAATTATTAAATATTAGATGATGCTAATTGTAGCCCAAATTTAATTAATTATTAAAGCAATAGATAGTGACACTGTAGTCTAAATTAATGAAAAGTAATACATTCTACAAAATTCACTGCTGATACTCCTCTAATATCATAAACTTTAGCACTTACTGCAGTTGAGGTTATTATTAAGTTCTCATACGACATACTTATCAATCGCTAACGTTTTCAGTATCTCTACCATCTTCAGGCTAAGACATTCAAAAAATGATGATTCGAACACTATAACGGTTCAGGTACAGAATCGCAGCAAAAAACAAAAAACAAACAAACAGTATAGAACATCATTGCTAAGTAACAGTTTCTTAGGCAACCGATGGATAGCTTAAGGTTGATAAACCAAAATAAAATTGTAAAAAGATAAAACGTGGTTCACTTATGTATTTCATGCATTACATTCGTTGGCTCCTTCCTACTTCCTGCAAAGCATATTTCCAGGCCGCCGGGAGCTCTATTGCCGTCCTGTCATTTAATAACCTTTCATTCCTCCCTTTCCTCAAAATCTCTAATGTTTCCACTGTATACACTTGTGTTTTCCTCCTTACTTGCTTTATCACTTTGGCCTCCTCCCATTGTATGTCTAGGTCAGTCGAATAGGCTTCCTTCCAATGCCAAAGCTGTGCTAGATCTAGCATTAGCAATGTCTCTCCTATGTTCCTGTTGCCTCTGGGTCAGGGTTCGACTGGTCACCCCTACATACTTTGCAGCCTGCTGCGTCTCACAGCTAGTACTGGTATTTCGTATACCCCCTGCTTCTCAGTTTCTTTCCATACTGCATAAAACAAATGAAAAGTAATCATTAAAATTACAATTAAATTCTAAAATAATTCACTAGGATCATTTGGCTGATGCAATAGTATGTGAATCAAAAAAGAACTTGATTAAATTGCCAACAATGCCAAGTATTGGGCTTTTTAGGGATTTTCTTTGTTTTTATGCCACTTATAAGTGGTTACAAATCAGCAGAACTGTTGGTTGGATGACTATATGGTAAAGTGTTCACTTGTTGGATGATCTGAGTTCCACATCTTCAGATTTTTTCAGGAGCTGTCTGTGTCTGGCACATTGAACACAATCTTTCAATTGAAGACTGACTTTATCATAGATGAGAGCAGTATAGTATGTGCTGGAATAGCCCTATTGCCTAATATCCTCCAGTTGGAAAGCTACATAAAACAAAAAAGTGACAACAGACCATTCCATAACTTATCTGAGTCATCCATGATGAGATCAGCCAAAATGTAAAGGATATAATTGACTAGCTAAGCCCACATTCCTCTGAAAAAATTTGGAATTGCAGAATTTAGATTCAATTTTTGATCCTCCAAGTGGAAAAGCAATTTTTTTTATTCAAAGTGGCCAACCTATGGACTTTCATTAGGAATATTGATTGCCTTTTTTTAGGTACTGTTATGATAGCATTAATTTTTAAAGTAATTTTATTACCATTTATGCAATTTGGTGGTTTTTTTTTTAATATGTTTGAGTAAAGTTGAGTGGTATTTTTGTATTAATCACCATTTTCATCACCAATTTCATTTAAATTAATGGTAATTTTGATTTATGAGAATTTTTATATCTCTAATATGTTTGAGTAAAGTTGAGTGGTATTTTTGTATTCATCACCAATTTCATTTAAATTAATGGTAATTTTGATTTATGAGAATTTTTATATCTCCATTCTCATAAACCTAAATAAGAGTAGTTATGAAAATTTAAGATTAAGTGATATTTTTTGTAAAAAAGTTATTTGATTTTTTATTTGAATTTTATAGATATGCAGCATAAAATCTTGCATTTGTTGATCTCTTCTCTGAAATCATGGAATTCAAAACTACATAAATTGGGAATTTTTTTATATATTTATTATTTTATAATGCTTATGTAATTTAACTTATGCATAATTTATTTAGATATGTATACATACATATTTTATTTATTTTTGTAGGTGAAAATATGCTTGGTCTAATCGAAAATGCCCTTAGTTCACCATATTTAGGTAATCCAGAAAGATATAAAAGTGGAAAACTTGTATACTTTGACATTTTAGGACTATTTTTTGTAAATTATCCTGCTAGCATTGGTGCAGTATTAAATAGGATTATTGTTGTATTGCCTTTAATACAAATATTTATGAGAATTCGATTTGCATCAGGACCAAGTAAGTATAAACTTTTATAATTCTGTAATACAGAAGAAATATTAAAGTTAAATATTAGTTTTATTTATGTAGCAAATTTAACAAAATGTGTAAAAAATTTATCATTTCCTAAATATTTATAACTTCTTATTTATGCTAAAATAGATCTTCATTTAAAACTACAAAATATATAATTTAAAGGATACTTTTCATTCTTTAAAGAATATTTTATCTTGAGAATATTAAGAAAAAACTATTACACATTTATATACTATATATTAATATATTTAAAAAATTTTTTTTAAATGTTTATATACTATATATTAATATATTTAAAAAATTTTTTTTAAATGTTTGAATTACATTAAATATATATTTGATCATTTTATATGGATGAAAGCCTAGATTTTTCAAGAAGTATTAAAATTCAAAAAAATCTAATCATAAAAAAAACTAATAGATATTCTAAGCATTACTGAATCTCACTATTTTGTGTTTGCATAAATATTTTTTCTGATTCAGTTCTCAAGTGATAAAATCTTTCTAAATGTAAAACTAAAATAATAAGAAAATATTTACTTAAATTTCAAATATTCTTTAGAAACTGGATTTTGAATTTTCAATTTATCATTACAGATAGTCCTTGATTTACAACATGATTAACTTATAGCCATTCTTATTTATGACTATGAAGTAATTGGTGCATTCTGTCATCAGTCAATGCAGTTCACATGAATAGAATTCCATTTACATGGTCCGATATACTAATGCCATTCTTCTTTTTGTTTTGTGAAGAGGTTAACTCTGACCTATTCTGTTATTATTTTGTTATGCTCTTTTATTATTTATCATTATTTTCAATATTATCTAATGTATTATATTTTAGTTTAAAGAGTTGACTTACTTCCACTTTCTCCATTTCGGTATTTCGCAATCACGTGTTACGGACGGACATCCGTCTTCCAGATGAGCTTTCTCGAGTAATGACGTCGTCATCTAATCTAAATAAGCTTTACCACTAATCCGATATGAGAAAATAAAAATGATCTTGTATTGATGTTTTGTTCGTATATAATTAAATTGTAAAGAGGATGACATGAATTGATAACTCTTTAAGCTAATCAGTTTAAACTTGTTACGTGTATTTATGTAAATGAAGCAACACGGGACTGTACGTCACTCAATATAAAAGCCGACGCAACCAATGACTCAACGAGGTGTTGTATCAATGTAAGGTTGGCTAAGTGACATTAGAATTCTTGTAAAGGTCTACGATTGTTTGAAGTTTGTATCAGTGGTGGAGGTAGTAGATTTAATTAGTATTTAAGATTTGTTCTTGTGAATAGTTGTTTTGATATTTGAATTGGATTAATCAGGTTTTGTTGGTTAACTGATTGTTGCTTTATTATAGTTCCAATAAAACGTTTGTTAACACTTTTTTAAGTGTTTTGGAGTCTAATAAATTTTACATTTTTTATTATCTAACTTGTTTTGAGAAATTCAATTTATTAGTATAAGTTTCTAACATCATTGTTCATTCTAAGTCTAATACTTAATCGGTACTTTTTAGTTGTAAGTTCCAATTTCTGGTTTTGTTTTGTCGTCAGACATTACATTGTTGTTTAGATTGTTGTGAAGTTAATTATATTTTTAGAAAAAGACTTGGGCTCAGGCCGAACTCTGAAATTTGCAGAGTCATTAACCGTTAGGTTTAGTTTATAATTAATAATATTGACACTCGTTAGAATTCGCGACTTTGCAATTGGTGCCCAAATAGGGACTACAGTTTGTGGTAGTCATTGGTTTTCAATTAGTTTAATATTTTGCTATTTTGTGGTATTTGTCACTTTTTCAATTTTACTATACTTAACCACCTCTATAGTAAAAATGGCCAATAATATGATTAGTGTTTCGCCTTGCACAGTGTACTGCTGTATTGAACAAGTTATCCATTTTGCTCGAAAGAATGAACGATCTTGAACAATGACTTGCTGGATTAAACTCTCCAGAAATCGCACCAGCCGCCAAAAGTTACCTTCCACTATAGCGGAAGAACCTGCCTCCACCGAAAGCGCATGTCATTTTACCATCGAAGTACCCCAACCAGAAGTAGCCAAGTCCGATCCAGCTGATGATGAAAGTGAAGAAAATCGTGATGTGATTTTGGTTGATTGGCACTCTTCAGTAGAAAAAGATGACAGGTTAGTCCAGTTAAAAGGGAATTTCTTGAACTTAACATTGAATTTTAAACCAGGGCTAACCAAGATAGTGGAACATGCCATAGATGAAACGAAGGACTTTAGACCAGATCCCAGTAAACAATATAGTTACTCGCTGGTTAATTTAAGGGAAATGAATAAACTAGAAGAAGAAATAAAAAAAGACGAAGTTTTAGAGGACTCAAAATTGGGCTTAGGACAAGAAGTTATTACTCTGTGGGACCGCCTAACACAGTACCCCAACCTGCCAACTTCCGTTGAAGATAAACTATCAGACTTACAAAAGATTATAAATACGACCTGAAGAAACGTCAGTTCCACTCAGAATCAACAGAGACAGCATTATAATCATCATCGTCAACAACTAACTTTTCATGTGGGTGACTTAGTGTTACTTAAATCTCATCCTATTTCTTCTGCCTGTAGACAATTCAGTGCCAAATTGGCACCCAAGTGGGCAGGACCTTATGAAGTTTCGAAGGTAATAATGAACTAAAGGACTACACTTAACTATGAACTAAAGGATCCAGTTAGTGGAGCTATTCATAGTTGTCAGCACATCACCAACCTAAAGAAGTACTACCTGTTTAACAGGCCATCATACCCAGTGAGGAACATCACTGGAGACGCCTGTGGTGCAAGAACTACAGCATTAATAGATAGCGACATCAGAAGAACTGTTTCCGGCTTGCATGTTGCTAGAAGTTCCAATGTGCCGACCCGATGGCTTAGGCCAATGCAGAGGGTGGACTATCGTTTTCTTGCTGGACTTCCTCCTCGAAGAAGATAAGTTGTATAGTTATAATTTTCTTTTCAGCAGTAATTGTAAATCCAAAAAGGTTGAGTAATGAAATATTTTGGAGCTTTAAACATTGTTGTTAGATTGTTTTGAAGTTAATTATTTTTAAGTTAGAGTTTAGTTAAAGACCTGAACTCAGGCCAAACTCTGGATTTCAGAGTAGCTAGAACCGTTAGGTTTAGTTTGTAATTAGTATTATTGATCTTCGTTAGAATTCGTGACTTTGCAATTTGTTTCCTTTAGTTTTATATTTGTTGATTATTATACTGTATTATGTTACTAGGAGTTCTGTTTCTGCTGCCTTTGGCCACAAACCTGTAGGGAGACTGTCCCTCCTAGTTCTCCAATCTGAAGATGGGGCAATTTGTTTTACTTCAACTAGATTCAGGAATACTTCAGATATGAAACATTTTAAAATAAATTATCATATTAACAAAGCTTTTATTCTTGCATACTAATAACTCTGAAAATAACTGTCAAAAATTAAAAATTAAGCTTAAAAAGCTGTTTTGATAGAATTACAAAGCAAAAGGAAAAGCATAACTGGCAAGGGATCTTCACGATTTTGTGAATTTGATTTCTAAAAATGCATAGCACTATTCGTAGAGCACATTGAGCACATAGAAACAGATGACAGTTATTGGTGGACTGCTGCTGAGACGAAAGCTACAGAAGTTCGAAGTTCACAGAATAACTGATATTATATCATTTTTTCACAAATTTACAGTATTTTCACAAATTTACATAGTTTTTTGAGTTTCATAGTATTTTCACTATGTAACTCAAAAAACTTTGTAGTTAACAAATATAAAAAATTTTAATGTTATTAAAAGTTTTATAATTTTGATGTTTTAAATATTTAATGTAACTTATTAGAAATAAACAGATGATTTAAACAAATTCTTTTATCTGTTCCTGTGTGCCAAACATGCACTGAGAGATTTGGTGAAATAAATTCTGTCGTTGAAAAGAGATGGATAATGCTTTTTAAGTATAATTGATCATAAATATCACTGCTACATGTTATTATTTGAAATATAATATTAGTTATTCTGTGAACTTTGAACTTCTGGACCTTGTCTCAGTGGTCCACCAATAAATGTTGTCTGTTTAGACATTTCTAAAGGTGTTCTATTGAATGGTGCTATGCATTTTCAAAAATCAGATTCACAAAATCGTGAAGATCCTTTGTGAGTTTCTCTATACAGGGATTTATATTTCCTACTACAGTAAAATCTCTATAATCTGGAAATTGTTGGGTCTAAAGAAATTTATTTGTATTTTAGTGTGTCCAGAAAATAATATCACTCATAATTTAACATTTTGTCTAGATCAGTGGTTCTTTACTGGTGTTCCCCAGAGCACTGATGTTCCACGAACATGTTACAAGTGTTCCGCAAAATTATGAAAGTGAGGCCTACTTGAATATCTTAGTGTACTGCGCAATACACATTTTATAATGTCGACAAGATTTAACTTGCATTTTTGAATAAACTATTAAGCAGGCTTATCTACTAAAGTGCTTAAAATTTTGCTACAGTTTTCGAAATCATATTTGTGTGAGCTAGGCTTTTCAACATTAATCAACATAAAAACTAAAAAACCCAAAAGAGTTAGAAATATTGAAGAAGAAATAAGAATAGCTTTATCACATATCAGACCTGACATAGCTTAAATCTACAAAAGACAATTAGCTTAGGCATTGCATTAAAGTCGATTTAAAAATGCTCCATTTTTCTAAAAAGTTACAATTCTTAAGAATATATGTTTTCTTAATTAATATTTTTTTTATTATCATTTAATGTGTAATGGTACAGGGTGTTTCAAATATCGGGGTTTTGAGGCTTCATAGTGTTTATCACATTTAACTTAGTTATAAATAATACATCAAATGAAAGAGCAACTCAAAAACAGTTTTTCCTATAAGTGTTCAATGTGAACATCTTTCGTCACACGGCACACATCGAGTCGATAGACGAGTTCTTCCCAAACCTTGATAAGTGCATCTGGAGTAATTGTTGCAACAATTGCTTCAATCCTGTTTCTTAACTCAGGTAGGTCAGCTGGTAGCAGAGGCACAAACACATCATCCTTTATGAACCCCCAAAGGTAAAAATTGCATGGCATCAGATCGGGTGAACATGGAGGCCATGCGAAACAAGCTCTGTCATTCGGCCCCTTGTGGCCAATCCAGCGCTCGGGTACAACGACATGTAACCAATCGCATACCGAGTTATGCCAGTGAGGTGGTGCATCAAGATAAGAAATACCAGTTACAATTCTAGCAGTTCAAGATAAGAAACACCAGTTATAGCGCTTCACCGAAAAAGAAAGGCCCATAAACTTTCCGCCAGGATATGGCACAGAAAATATTCAAAAAGAAACACCAGTTACAATTCTAGCAGTTCAAGATAAGAAACACCAGTTATAGCACTTCACCGAAAAAGAAAGGCCCATAAACTTTCCGCCAGGATATGGCACAGAAAATATTCAATTTAGTGGAGTCTCGTTGCAATTGTACCATCTCCTGGGGATTTGCTGACCTCCAGATGATCACATTATGAGTGTTCACATGTCCACTGAGGTGAAATGTTGATTCATCACTGAAGATGACATGATCCAGAAAATCTTCATTGTCATGCAGAAACAGTGCATGAGCATGTGCACAGGTGTACCAACAAAACTGTTTGAGTTGCTCTTTCATTTGATGTATTATTTATAACTGTAAGTTAAATGTAATAAATACTACAAAGCCTCAAAACCCTGATATTCATTTTGAAACACCCTGTATAATTTTTAGTAAAATACATATTCATGTGTATTTTGGTTGTTTGTTTTATGATCTTAATGATAATGTTCTGTGACTTCGAAAAGGTTAAGAACCACTAGTCTAGATTATGAAGAAGTTATAGATTACTAAATTGGCAACTCTATACTTACAGTACAGTATTAAAAAGAATTTAATATTTTAAATTTTAAAAGATAATTTTTATTTTCATATAAAGTATTTTTATAAAACTTCAAAAAACTCATTAATACTTGTTTGCTTTTGATTTGCAAATTTTTTTGCTCAATACAATTATCTAAAATTCCATTTATTTTAATTACTGTTTCATTAGATTAATATCTAGCTTTGAAAAAGAAATAAATTTTATCAAAACAACAGTGGCTGTTTTAGTTTCTATTAATGTTGGCACTTCAATTGTCTCACAATCTTCTTCATTTTCATCAATTATTTTGGGCTCTCTCCGTGGGTTGGTTCATTCCACATGGGGATCAAACCAGTTGAGAGAATGCAAGATTCATTGGGCCCAACCCAGCCTGATGACCTCATATACCCCCAAATAAATTTGTGATGTGGGATCTGAATATGAACCCAATTGGATTTGAAATCCACTTAACTGGTAATATTTTGCAAAAATTGTCACTAGCCAAATTGGAAATAAGCTCATAAACTTTCAGCTTTAAACAGAAAGAAGGGGAAAATTAATGCAGATTTTTTAGTCTATTTTGAGATGGAAGTAATTTAAAAAAAAAAATTCTTTACCACCTTTAAAATAATGAAAAAAGATTACAGCCAGTACAGTATTTTGTAATGAATTTTGAAAATGTTATCCAGGTTAATTAATCCATTGAGGTCTGTGATTTATTTTGAAATATATCTAATTAATATATAAAAAATTAATATTGTGAAATCTTGTTTAATTTTCATTGAATCTTTAAAATTTTTACAATTTATTACATTTTTTTATTCTGATTCTAATGATTTAAATTTTTTTTTATTTTATTTCTTTCATAATTTTTCGTTCATTATGTGAGATTGGAGAAAACATGATTTTTTTTTGTATGAAATCTTAGTCATCCAAGGAAATATTTATTTTTTGATGCCACCAAGCTTTATAATAAAATAAGCTATGAATGAAGAAAATTGGATTATATTTTAAAAAATTATCAATAAAAATGAAGTGTTATGCAAATTTTCATTAATTAAATTGTCATATATTGGGTTGTTCAGAAAGTAATTTCATTTCTTTCATGAAAATGGACAATTTTTTTTATAGTATATAAATATTTTATTTAATTATATATTGATCATTTGTCCCCAATATATTTTGCCATCTCTCTGGTAATAGCATGATTCCATGCACATAGAACTTCTGATCTTTGCTTGCAAAAAACTGAACCAAGTGATTTTTGGACCAAGTGTTTTGCCATCTAAAGAATTCTGTAAAGACCAGAATAAGTAGAGTGTTTTGCCATCTAAAGAATTCTGTAAAGACCAGAATAAATAATAATCGCTTTGCTTGCAAAAACTGAATCAAGTGATTTTTGACATCCTCATTTAAACTAAGTGTTCTACCATCTAAAGAGTTCTGCAAAGACTGGAATAAGTAATAATTGGAGGGTGCCAGATCGGGCGAATATGGTGAGTAAAGTAGCACATCCCATCCAAGCTGTAACAGCTTCTGGTGAGTCATCAAAGTATGAATGAAGTTTGGCATTGTCACAGTGAAACGCCTTTTCTGTTAATCAATTCTGGCCTCTTCTGTTTGATGGAATCACTAATTTGTCCAATTTGTGGCAGTACACTTCTGAATTAATTTGAATGTATAGAAGTTCAAAAAAACAAATCCCTTGAAATCCCACCAAACAGAGAGATATTGGGTTTTGGAGTGCTTTGAGCTGGTTCATTTCTTCTGTTCCATGATCACTTGCATTTAACTTTGATGTAAACAGTCCATTTTTCATCAACAGTTATGATCCACTTCAGAAAGGGATCGGTTTCTTCATGTTTGAGCAGCAAATCACAGATGTCGATGCGATGGAGCAAATCTTTCTTTGAAAACACGGAACCCAAATATCAATATTTCAACTGGTCAGGAATGGTTGAATTCAATGAATTCAATCTTTAGCAATTTCTTATATTGTTGTTCAGCGGTTTGCTTCAACCAATACCTTTATTTTGTCATCATCAGCTTCAACTAATTTCCGCACTTGGTGCATCTTTAATATCAAAATTGTCAGAATGAAATTTAGATCGGAAGAGCGCACATGGTGTATCATTAACATCAAATTGTCAGAATGAAAGTTTGCAAACCAGTTTTGGCACTGGTATTCTGTTAACACACCTTCTCCCTACACTTCACATAAGTTTTTTCTTGCATGAATGACATTCTTACTTTTTTGGTAATAAAAAAGCAAAATATGCCAAAAATCTCCATTTTATTTTCCATTTTTGATAGGACAACTGCATAGAATCAAAAAAATTTTTTATAAATATACCTTGAAACATCAGCTATTGAAATTTATAATGACAATATGGCTTAGAATGAAATTGGCGTGTAAAAATACAATTAACATCACTGGTGGGAAAAAAACGAAATTACTTTCCGAACAATCCAATAATTAATCAAAAAATAACATAACTTTATTAAATATGGTCATTTTTTAATAAAATATATTTATTGGTTTATTTTTCCTTCATTTCAATCATTTTTTTTTTTTATAAATTTTTGAATTTATAACCAAAACAACATATATGAAAATTGTAGCTGTAATATTTTTTAATTTACTTTAATTGAACTGCAGATGCTTTGTTGATATACTAAACTCAATACCATATGCATTGCAGTAAAGTATCATGGCTGCAATTTCCAATGAAATGACTGGCCACCACAAAACAATAAAAGTTCCTACTCCCCTTTAAATAGCCTGAGGGTGTTTGCATTAGGATTTTTTCGTATTTTACTTAATTATCAATAAAAATAAAGCAATAAATGAAGAAATCACTGACAATATTGTTTATTTTAACAGAATTAACCAAAATTTTTGTATTATCAGCAATATTTTTTCAATTTTACAAACTTTTGAGCTCAAAATACAAAAATTTCATGTTACACTTAAAATTGTAAAAATAAAATTTTTCCATCCTAACACCAAAATAAAATTAATAAAATAGAATAGAATACAGAATTGATAAGATTTAATTAAAGTAATCCAAATTGTACTAAAGATAATTTGAATGAGTTATTAATTTTAAAACATTGTTTAAAAAAATTTTGGCACTCAAAAAATTTAGGAACCATTATCAGAGGCAAGTATTTTCAACCAATAAACACAAAAAAAACAATCTGCAATAGCTACACTGAATAATTCAGGATTAAATATTTTTATTGTTTATTTTTGTTCCACTTCCATGATGTGTCTATATGCCAGCAGACCTTAACAGGTTAAAGAGTGGCAAATAATTAATAAAATTTTTGAAAGTATGAAGTTTTTGTCTAGTCTCCAAATTATTAAGTTTTTTAATATGTAAATTTAATTCTGGTGATTAGATCTTCCAATTTCTGTCTGGATCAAATTGTCCAGATTTCACTGATTATAGAGAGTTTACTGTGTTTTATTTATTATTATTTTTACATAAAAAATTAGGGAAAAAATTTTTAAGTAGAAATGTGATCTTGAAATCTGTAATGTCGTGACCAAGGTCATACTGAGTATGATAAATGGGGGAAGGTCAAAAAGTGATCAAAATATGATGATGTAATTTTTGGATTACTCCTTAATATTGAATTATATCAATAATTCAGTTTAATTTTTATGAATTGAAAAAAGTTTGTAAAATAGTCTTATATTACTAAAAATATTAGATCTCTATCACGCAATCCTAAAACATTATGGAATGTTCTTAACAAGATAGTATATTTTAGAAAACATCCAAATTCTCCATTATCCAAGGATCTGATCCACGATATTTATAATTTTTTACATTCAAAATTCACTGCTAACAATACTGTAGATTTTGTTCTCCCCAAACCTGTTTGCATCAAGATTTCAATTTCTGAAAAAGAAGTTTTATTGGCCCTTCATTCAAATAAAAAGTTTTCTGCCGGTGCAGATAAGATACCCATGATCTTCTATCAAAAGATTATTCTGCCTATTGCCTCTCATATTGCCTATATTTTCAGTTGCACTTTAGAACAAGGTTACATTCCTGACAGATGGAAATATGTAAAAATTATGCCTATTTTAAAAAAACATAAGAATCCTTTACAACCAAGTTCTTACAGACCCTTGTGTATTTCTGATTGTCTACTTAGAATCTTCGAGAAGATAGTGTTAAATTATTTATATCATTGTGTTAAGAATAAAATCTCTGACAATCAACACTATGCAATGAAACACAGATCCATGACATCCAACTTGATACAGTTTACTGAAAACATTTATAGAAACTGGGAAAATCATTTAAGCACGCATGTCTTATTTCTCGATATCTCTGCTGCTTTTGATTCAATAGACATATATACTTTATACCAGAAGATGAATTATGAATTTACTTTCGATTACTTTTTCATTTATTGGATTATATATTACCTTAAAAACAGAAAATATCAAATCTCAAATTCAAATATTACTTTAAAAACAGAAAATATCAAATCTCAAATTCGAATGTTGATATGCTGAAATTTGTTCCTACGCTGGGTATACCACAGGGATCTGCATTAAGTGCTTTTCTATTCATTTGCTATCTTAACGAAGTTTTTGCTATTAGTGTTCAATCTACAATTCTGGCTTATGCCAATGATTTCAAAATCATGTACACCAATCAAGATATCTTAATGTCAGACTTTATCAAAGTGAGAAAATGGTTTTGTGACAATAATTTGCTAATCAATGAATCCAAAACAAAATATATGATTTTTCAGTTAAGAATAAGAGAAACCGCTAATGATTTGCTCAACACTGTTGGGACGTTTACTCCAATTGACTGTCATAAAGACTTAGGTATATTCTTTGATTGTCGTCTATCATATATTTATCACATCTCCTATGTCATGCATCAAATCAAGAGAAAAGCTGCTTTTACGTGTAGATATCTTTCTAGAATCTCCGACAGTTATGTCTTAACATCCTGGTTTCACGCCATATTTGTATCATTTTTTGTTTATGGCATTCAACTATATTCATCCGGATCTATTTCTTATTTGAACTCCTTAGAATCCACTTGACAATGTACTATTTGGAAAATCAATTCTTTTTGTGCTGGTCGTCATTCTGATAAAAACAGCAATTTTCTGGACTTACCTTCTTTCTCTGAGTTGTTAAAAAAGCACGATCTCAATATTATATCAAAATACATTAAAGGTGATCTGCCCACGGACAACTTATCTTTCAATGTACCTCAGTACAATTCTCGTAGAACCGATTTGATTTTCTTACCTACAAAGAGACTTGAAAAAACTTTCAGATCATTTTGGAATAGAGCTGCCAGGACCTTTAATGATTATTATCTTTTAGAATAGGAGGCCGCCCATATTTGCATTTATATGTAGGGTGGTGTGGGTACAAATAAATAAATAAATATGTTTTAAAATTATCAAATTAATAGTATAAGTTTTAAATAAAGAAAATATATAAACATTACAAATTTTATCCAGACTGATAAAAATACTTAACATTTTCAATAACATAAAAAATTTAAAAAGTAATTTTTTACAATAAAAAATAATGCAATATTCATTTGAGGTGTCTTTATACATTAAATCAGTCTTAACTCTCTTTGTAGTAAACAATGCTTTTATTACTATTTGATCACAATCCTAAAATAGTCAATAATTTTTGGTAATGAAAAAAATTTTGTTTTAACATTATTACTTCTATTGCTGCAAATAACTAGTCTAGTTCTTCATTATGTTTAAAATATAACTCTGTATTAACTTCTTTCCTGCATTGATGGCATATGTTGCTCATGGCAGGGACAGCAATTTTGTGGGTCCTAATCAGTTTATTAGAGTTGTATTTAGGATTTCCAAAAAAAGGTTCATAATAAGTTTCTAATGATGGTTTCTAAATATTTTCTGATCAAAATTTCATATTTTAATTGGTTTTTATGAAAATTTCAACATTTTTGGAAAATTCATTTTTTACTCCCCTTTTTTCTGTATATTCTATATTACTGTGTTGATGTTATTCTGATTATATGTTGATATAAAGTTAATTCAAATTTTTTGCAAAAATTAATTTTTTATAGTATGAACTATAAAATCTTGAAAAAATATTATAGATAACACTAAAATTTTTCTTAATTCTTTTAAAATAGGAAATATTTTTTATTAATCATTGATTATTTTACTTCATTTTCACTGTATTTCTGCAAAAAAAAAAAGAGAGGAAAAAAAAATACTAACGTAAACAAAGATTTTTTCATTAAAAGGAATTTAGCACTTTTATTGTTTTATTGCTACCACTCCTTCCCACACTTTTCTTGTCAAGTCCGCTTCCAGGAAGTGTGGTATGGGAAGTGATGAGTGTGTGTATCATTGAGGAGTCCAATTAGAGCGAAGTATTGTTTATGCATGAATGGGACTATTTTCATATATGTTTATTTTTTATATAAATTCAAAAATTTATAAAATATTCAACTTCCAGGAAGTGTGGTATGGGAAGTGATGAGTGTGTGTACCATTTGAGGAGTCCAATTAGAGCGAAGTATTGTTTATGCATGAGATGGGACTATTTTCATATATGTTTATTTTTTATATAAATTCAAAAATTTATAAAATATTAAAATAAAAATTATTGAAATAAAGAAAAAACATGCTAATATAAATTATTAAATATAATGACATTATTTCAATAAATTTATGTAAATTTTGAACTAATTATACAACTTATCTTACTTAAAATTCATTAATCAAAATTTCATTTTAATTGGATTTTTTATTGATTTTTTTTTTAAATATAGTCTGATATTCTTCATTCATGGTCTTTATTTTATTCAGTTGGATGGATAAATTACTTTATAAAAAAATCTTGTTTTCAGTGATCTTGTATGAGGAACAAAAACTTAAAAAAATAGAACTAGCTAATATAAATTATTAAATATAATGACATTATTTCAATAAATTTATGTAAATTTTGAACTAATTATACAACTTATCTTACTTAAAATTCATTAATCAAAATTTCATTTTAATTGGATTTTTTATTGATTTTTTTTTTTAAATATAGTCTGATATTCTTCATTCATTGCCTTTATTTTATTCAGTTGGATGGATAAATTACTTTATAAAAAAAATCTTGTTTTCAGTGATCTTGTATGAGGAACAAAAACTTAAAAAAATAGAACTCAAAAAAATACTTGCACTATTGGAAAAAGAATTAAAAGCATAATAAATTGTAAAAATTTCAAAAGATTTCAATGAAAATTTAATAATATATAATGATTTTAATTTTTTGCATATTAGATTTTAATTTCATTAATTGTTGGCATGCAAAAGGTTAATATTTTTAGCAAATATGAAAAATTTGGCAATTAATATGTTAACCAAAAATGCTTGTTTTTAATAATAAATTCTGTAACAATTCAAGAACCATATAAAAATATAATTAGTGAAATTTCACTGTTTATGAAATCATTTTAACAATTTTCATATTAAATATGAATATAAATAGAATAAAATTTCAGATTTAAAATTCCATATAATATATTAATAATATTTCCATTATATATAGAAATACTATATTATTTGGAAACACTAAGTTGTATTAATTCTCTATTTTAATATTTCTGATTTTAGTGAAATCTCTCTTATCTTTGATGATATAATATGCTACAAATAGTTTCATATCTTTATATTATGAAAAATGAATATAAATTTTTTGAATTTTATTTTATTTAGAAAGTAGCCCAGTTCATGAATTAAAAAGGCTTTTAACTGCTTTGGCAATTTCTGTTGGAGCCCTACTTGTTTCCTGTTTTTTATGCTTTATCATAGCCATGTTTTTGGGATTTGTTGGTGGTGTAATGTCTTGGTATAGTAGACCTTATTGGATATTTGGATTATATGTTTGTCCTTCAGTGGCATCCATAATTGCTGTGCATTGGTACTTTGTTACTAGAAGAAGAAAGGTAAAATTAAGATGAATATTTATTTATTTTTAAATAATAAAAATAATAATAATTGTTTTATTTCTTTCTAAAAATTTTAACTATTCTATAGAATGGCGGTGATGATTGGTTAGCTGAAGAAGTAAATTTTGAAGCTGCTAGATTATTTTGGATTATGTTAATGTGCATAATTATGGGTTGCAATTTTCATTCGGTATACACACATGCATGCTTTTTATTATTTCCTACTATTTTACGTCTGATTGGAGATTCTTGGATAAAATCACCTGAAAAAGGTATTATTTTCCTATTTATACAATATATTTAGAAATTTACATACAAAGTATTGAAGAAGGTTAGATTTTGACTGGAAACATTTGAAAAATAAAAATTTTTTATTGCTTTAATAATGCTGTTTATTATGTTATAAAGATTTATTAATAAACATTCATATAAAAACCACTTGCTTTATTTGTATATCAGAAAGCATAAAGCACTATTAGCAAGGAAAATATTTATTGCTATAAAACGTTTTCGGACCCTTTCCTGGTCCCTCTTCAGTATACAGCTTTCATCACATTAAGAATATAAGAATAATTTAGAACAACAGGGAAAAACGTTTTCAGTTATGTGGCATTCTAATAATTCGAACATTTTTAAAATTACAAAATCAAAAAACAGAATATTTTAACATCACTATAAATATACATTGTAGTCTAATAACAATAATTGCAGAAAAAACTTAGATTATATAGTTTAAAGATATAAGAAGTATATTAAATATAAAACTTAATAACATATAAATAAAATATATAAAAGACATAAAAATATTAAGAGTTCATATATTCTAGTCGGATGTATTATAAGCCCCACACGGGAAACACAAGAATATAGTCCCCAGGTCTTCCGTCATACCGTACAGGTAGATGACACGTATATAGTCGTACGTGTTGGTCTATGATCACAGGTTATTCTTGGCACACCATTTCCATGCTGCCGAAAGCTCCATTGGAGCATTATCATTTATGAGGCTCTGCTGAGTTCTTCTTTTCTCAATCTCTATAGCCTCTATGGTGAGTAGTCCCCTAACATCTGTTACTGGCTTTATCATAGTGGCATTCACCCATTTGATCTCAATATTCTGCTGATATGCTTTATTAGCCAATGCTGTGGTTAGTTTTCCCATGGCCACATCGTTTTTATGTTCTTTAATCCTCTTAGAAAGGCTCCTTTTGGTACTTCCTATATATATTTGCTCACAACCTTCATCTTTATTAAAAAGTGGTATTGCATAGACACCCGGTTTCCTATCTATAGGGACCCTATCTTTGCCATTTCTTAGGGTGCTAAAAAGGGTACGGCCTCTCTTCCAAGCTATTTTAAAATCATAGGATCGGAAAGTTCTACTAAGGATTCGGTGTATATCCTTACCGTAAGTTAAGTCATAATAATGGTACGGAGGCTTACTGGGTTGCATAGGGGAGGTGGAATGTTGCGGATCAAGCATCGATTGTAATACGTTATTCCAGACGCCCATCATCATCTTATAAGAGTAGCAGTATTTAAAGCCATATGTTAATATGTAAGATATTTCATCCTGTTTGTCACACCATTTGGTAACATGGGTACATACCCTAGTAAAAAACGATCTAAACGCAGCTAGCTTATACGAAACAGGATCATATGACCATGCTGGTATCATTACTGGGGTGTAATTAGGTTTCCTGTATACTTTAGAAATATATTCTCCAGCTTCAGTCGTCACGTATACATCAAGGAAATGGAAGGATATCTGTGATGCCTGTTCAACTTTAACGCTAAGGCCTAATGACGGGTCAGCAAGTTTTTTAGCCAAAGAGTCATTATTTTGGTCACCTTTCCATATTATGCATACATCATCGACGTAACGTACATAAAGTTTAAGCTCCGCTTTAAAACTTTCAACTACCTCCATCTCTTTATATCTAACTATTAATTCAGCCATAATACCCGCTAGGGGTCCTCCTATAGGGACACCAGTTCTTTGGAGGAAATATTTCCCTTGGAAGACAAAGTACGAATTGTAGGTGATTAGATGGCATATCTCTCTAATGATACAAGGGTGACAGTCATCAGCCGGAAGGTGTTGTATAATAAATCTATATAGCATAAGAGCTGCTGGTGCTTGTTTAATAGAGGGATATAACGATTCGTAATCTATGACAGTATAAAATTCTTGGGGTAAAGGCCCTTTCTTTAACAGTCTATCTAAGAATTCGACAGAAGAGGAGACAGTGTAGGGGTAGCCCTTAAGGTGTCTATTTGCCCAGGTAGCTATCGCTTTCTCCAATTCGTACAGCGGGGATGATTTCTTATCTACCATTGGTCTAATTGTCACCGGGTTTTTGTGAGCTTTTACATACCCAAACAGCCTGGGAGCTATGGGG